>JAOXYB010038662.1:0-11862 GCA_028565635.1 Phoronis ovalis | reverse complement strand
CAACATTTGTGATAGATCAATCATAACTTCAAAATGAAAAACAAGTATAGACTGAGAAATTACTTTTATGATAACACTGAAAACTGTGTGCTTACAAACATGCTTTAGGACAGGTTATTCACACGCATCAAGGCTTTTTGACAGAGTGCTGTTCGACTTTTAGTTGTGTAGGGGAGGGAGAAGGCACTTTCTAGATGATTCCACCACCCATAACATATTTAATATCACTCTGTTCGGTTCACTTAGGACAGGACATGTAACAACAAAAAAAAACGTCCTCAGAGCAGATGAAGGTTGGTGAAATGTTTCAGGCCACATGCACTATGCCAGTTATTAGAAGTCATATTCTGCATAAAATTACTTTCACTCACCTTCCACTCTCTGTTCATCTGGAGTAATAGTGGCACACTTGATGCCTACATTGTGCTTTTTAATTGCAAGTGCGCTGTCAATTGTGACTTGATCATTTGTTTGATCACGATATGGTAAACCCAGATCATAATACAGACACTCAACATTCACATATGGAAAGATCAGCTAAAAAAGTTAAAGCAAATTTGCATTACTGCTTTCACTTTTATATTTCTCATTGCTTGGTAATTGGCCAAGGGTGTAACACAGATATGTATCAATGTTGATTTGTTGAAAATACTGTAAGCAGTAGAATACAGTATACTAGATGGCACATTTGATCTTTTTTCTGATAACATTTAACTTCTTATTTTAAAGCAAATGGTTGGGGTAAAATTTTATAGCTTGCATTTAATTTTAATGAAAATGGGGTTTCTACTGTATTGTTATTATGTGGCAATGTTCTCGAGAAGTCAGAAAGCAATACACAGCAGCAAAGTAATAACCTTCTCTTTGATCTTCTCCCAAATAATCCTCGTCATCTCATCTCCATCAAGCTCTACAACAGGGTTCTGCACTTCAATACGTTTACTATCATTTGAATCTGCAATGAACATGACACAGTTTACGTTATAATCTTGTAAACTGAACAACTCATTAATCCAAATAGGCTTGTATTTTTTTAAGAAGCATTTTTACGGGGCATTTAAAAATGATACAAAATAAAACAAATCTATAATCTCCTGGGGGCTTTTATTTTTTAGTAGCCATTCCAGATGGGGAAAGCTATTTAAACAAGGCATCTGTTCAAGAAATGACTTATTTAATAATAATACACATTTTTAAATTTCTATTCGTCCAAGTTTCTTTCTTCTAATCTTGTACGTCATAATTGGCATAGTTATAGCTTTGTAACCTAGTGCACAAGGTACTGAGTTTGAACCTGTCAATTTATCACATGCTGCCGGTGATACAGGATGTTCCAATGACATGCATATGATGCATGGATGAGTAAAAATGAATTGAATATTAATACTATAATTGGGTAGTAGTGTACAAAATGTTATAAGAAAACACATAAAAATGTAATGAAATTTATCAAAAGCAAGAACAGATGCAAAGTGAATACATAAATGATAAAACATTAAGCAACTGATAAAAAGTGATATCACTTTTCAGAAATTTGATTTTGAACACGACTCAAAAAAAGCGGGCTTAAAATTAATGCATAATTCAATTTTAAATTTATTAACTAAGGTACCCAGTTAATAGCCGTAATCCGGTTATTATACATATAGTGTTAGTGCTCAATGTTGCCTACGTGTATTATACTAGTAGCGCACATGTCACTGATTATCAAGGACACTGATAACGGCTAATGGTTAATACATGCAAACACATGCAGGCGAAATGGCACATCGCATGTGGACTTATGGTTGTCGCAAACAAACCGGCATAGGACAACATTGAACAGTCTGAGTACGCAGTTAATCTCAGTTGTTACTACATTTACTTACATTGCCTGCCTGGGACTCCATTGATAGCTGCAGGAACAGCAACTTTCTGTAAAGAACTTCCTGAACGAAATAAAAATGTGGAGAACCTTGTTAAGCTGCTAGCCATTTTGGAAGCTAAAAATGAAAGCCTTGGCGTGGGTTATTGTTTGATTTTCTCTATAGGGGTCAATATTCTACATAGTTGTCAAAATACTATGTAATAAACTTTAATTAGAAAATATGTGAACTTTAAGTAGCATAACGTTTACTAAATATTATAATATTTACTCTTAATTGATTTTTTATAAACTTATAGAGCAATATTAAGAATAAAACATAAATTCTCAAGCATTCACCCCTTTTGTTAAAGTCAAATCGTCCCAAGTATTTCTGACATGTGACTCTTTTCTTTCATTTCATTGGTTACTGTTAATCACTTCCATTTCTTTAGCCATTTTGAAGCCGGGGAACATCGGGTGCCCGTTCAAAATTGGCGGAATCGGCACAAAATTCGTGAAATCTGTGAGTATTGACATGTCTCATAGAAAAGAATAACTTAACAGTGAAATACCTAAAATGTTGTCAATAGTTGCACTCGTTGTAGCTGCAGTGTTGCTCAGAATGTGCGGAAACGTGGACACGTCTGCCTCTGACACGACTTGGACACGGGTGTGGGAAACGTTTGCTATTTATTTTATCGTGTATATGTCAGCACATCTATATTGTCATCACGTTTTCTCTTCAGCAGGTCGTGATTAAACAGGCCCTCGTGTTAATGAAGCATGTTTCGTGCTGGTGTGCTTCTTAGAAAAACGTTTCAGAAACTTTCTAAAAAAAATTTGTCATTTAATTTAACATCTTGATCTGCTACCAATTGCCAACAATCAATATATGTCACTCTGCTATTATGTCGCAAAGTGCAATTACTATTTCAGTGCATCAAGTCTCTGACCTGATTCTGGGATTCTTTTTATTTCTTACCCTGAGCTACAAATAAAATTCACAAAAGTTACAAGCTCAAAACTGTTGAATCCCAAAGTACGATGTATATACAGTTTATATTGTAACATGTGCTTAAACAAAACTGACATATAAGTAATTATTATAAAAATAAGTATTTATGGTACAACTTACTGGATGCATTACAAGGCAATACTAGGTTTAGTTCCCGATTTATTGTTCCATTGTATTTTTCTTGTCAGCTGACTGTAACGAACTGTCACCATGACCCAACAACAGTTGTCAAGGCCCTTAATTCAGTCTGTATTAATTTATTAATTTATATCCCAGATAATGATATGGTCATGTCTGTTCAGTTGTGACCTGGTTCACTTTAGAAGGAAGAATGTCATCAGTTTGGTATAGTCTCCTGTGCAGACAAAATTTTAAACTACTTACACTTGTTATGAATGAATGTGGCTTATTAGTCCCGGGACATATATGATGAGTAGAGGGGTGTGCCGCCCAAGTGGGTCACTTATTCACTGATAAATTCGTAAAAATTGGTCTATTTCAACAAAACCTCTAAAAATGGATATTTTCTTCAGCAATTTCATTAAAGGTAGCATTTCCAGTGGAATTTTCTAAGAGAAAACCTTAAAAATTGTGACGGACAACCCATATTTGAACCCAAAACTCCTAAAAATGGGTGAATATTTTGGGTTTGGGCTGAACAACCCATCTAAAAATAAGGACAGTATCCCCCTGGAACCTGAAAAGCCGACTGAAATCTGAATTTAATGCCACTACAAAGCATGCTGTTGTGTTGGTGCAAGTGATAACATGCTATACGAGTGACCCAATATCTATAAAGTCTTTTAAGCTACTATAACCGTTGTGTTTATCTTTCATACTGAATTTTGTTAATTACCTAAGCAATGATTTTTTTAGCCATTTGAAAATTTAACTTCAAAGTCACTTCCTCAATATTCTCTATTTTTTCTGACCAATATATGTAAAAATAGTATAAATGCTGAATAAGTCAAAATCCAAAAGCTTTCTTTTGTTATTTATGGCTCAATGTGTAAGATATATGTATTGAAATGCTATTTCTTTTTCCAGATTGTCTGTGCAGATAAGCATCGGGGCAGTCGGGATGTTTCGGTTACAACGAGCATCAGCCCTGATTGAAGCGGTAGGAAACAAAGTTCAAAATGCTGCTTCCAAATCTGCCAAGAATGATCTAAATAACAACAGCTGGAGATTGTATTGTCAACAAGCTGAGAAAGTCGAAGAGAAGGTTCTAGGTATTCCGTACAAAGATCTCTCCATTGGTGTTCCTAAAGAAATCTTCAAAAATGAACGTCGTGTTGCTCTGTCCCCTACCGCCACTGCTGTTCTAGTTAAAAAAGGCTTTACTATTAATGTTGAAGAGAATGCAGGGTTAGAGGCAAGATTCACCAATCAAGATTATGCTGTCAGTGGTGCCAATATCAAAAGCACTAAAGATGCTTTTTCCTCAGACATCGTACTAAAAGTCCGTGCCCCTTTAAATGAAGAAATAGAAAAATTTCGTGAGAATGGTACGCTCTACAGTTTCATTTATCCAGCTCAGAATCAAGCGCTTGTTGATGAACTAGCAAAAAAAAATATGACAGTATTTGGTATGGAATGTGTACCACGTATCAGCAGAGCCCAAGTGTTTGATGCTCTTAGCTCGATGACTAACGTTTCTGGTTACAAAGCTGTAATTTTGGCTGCTAACAATTTTGGTCGATTCTTCACAGGTAAGTTTGAGCCTTGCTGCCACAACTGAGCATTTGGTACAAAAGAAGGTCTCCAAAAGTAGGATTCATACAATGTAAAATTACAATAGACTAAAATGATATTTTTCAACTGCAATGTATATGCAATGAGGTTTGGAAAAATTTCGAACTTAATGGGTTGACATCTAAAGTTTAAAACAGTATTTAATACTAATGATATGATAGATGAAACGCATATGGAACACAAACTGATTAACACGCAATATTTTGTCAATCATACGAGTACCAATAAACTTTTACAACGCATAGAAACTTTGTTTCTCTTGGGTTTCAAAGTTAAACTCAAAAAATTGCGCAAGTGCCAACTTTTTAATACCTCACTGTAACTTAGCATACTATCCTTTTTTGGAACCATCTTGAAATTTGGAAATAAAAATTAATAATAATAAAGAGAAAAACCTGATATTGCGCAATTAACATGTATGATGTATGTTTAAGGTAACCCTTAAATCCCAAGATTTTTCTAAACTGGTGTTCATTGCTTGAAGCTCTTTCAAGATAGGATCCTATTGTTCCTCATATATACACTCACAAATTAATATTGTGCAGTACATACCTTCCATCAGCAGCTGTCCAAAAAGCTTTTGTGATAATATAAGCAAATTAGCTAACTTTGCTTAATTTTTTAAGGTCACAAAGAAAAGCAGTGATAAAATGAAATTGAAAATGTTGCGATTTCGAAGGTTTCGTATTTATGTTGAGTAAATATATGTATGGTTAAAATGTGAAGTCTTGTTTGTACATCAGATTTTCCAAATATTATTTTATTTTTTGTCTTTATAGGACAAATTACTGCAGCTGGTAAAGTCCCCCCAGCAAAGATTCTTGTGATTGGTGGCGGTGTTGCTGGTCTAGCCGCTATGGGTACAGCTAAGAGCATGGGTGCTGTTGTGAGAGCATTTGATACTAGACCAGAAGTCAAAGAACAAGTCGAATCACTTGGTGCAGAATTCTTGGAAGTTAACATTAAGGAGGTATAGTGTTCGAAGAGAAATTTAAAAAAAAACAACATGTTTTGTGTGCTTCTCATTACTTTCAAACTATACCATCTTCTTGATTCCAATATTCTTAAAAAAATCCGTTATTGGATTGCGGCTTGAAGTATACAACTTTTTTTTTTATTGACTAATTATCGCACATTTGTAAAACCTCTCAAAATCCATAGCTTTTTGTGGATCACTATTGTTAGTGGCTCAGAATCAGTGCTGTAGGTAGGAAAAATTCACCCTGAGGTTCAGAGCTTATGAATCTCCGCTCATATCATTTGAAACTTGTATTTTATGATTTTGTACCTTTCAATTCAAATATTATATCTTATCCTAACTCCGTTATAGACTCTGACACAACTGGATTAGGCGTTTGACAGTCTGCCTGCATATGCTTACAGAACAATGCATATATTATGTATGCATACATTATATTTAGGTTGGTCGCCAAACTGTGTCAGAAAAGCATTTCCCCAGTTACTACGAAGCACTGCACGAAGAAAGGCGTTTTAGAAGCTAATTATTTCATTAGTTAATGCAATGTAAACTGTGTGTTGTGATTGATTACTTTAGTTTGGCAGTGTTTTCAAATTGATTGATGGGCAGGAAAAAGGCCCGGTTGTGTCGGAGCAAACTGAGGTACGATAAGATATAAAATTTAAGAGGTAAGGGATCACAAAATACAAAAGTTTTAAATGATATAACTGAATATAGATGAAACAGGGTGGCCACTTGCCTTCTTCTGGTAGGCCCTCATTTGCTATACATAAATTAGTATACATATGTGATATAATATAAACCATAAATGGGTTCCAAACTCTTTCACATATTGTACTTCTTGGTAGGAATCTGGATCAGGCCTTGGTGGTTATGCCACAACGATGTCTAAAGAGTATATTGAAGCAGAGATGGCATTATTTGCCAAGCAGTGCAAAGAAGTGGATATTGTCATCACCACAGCTCTAATACCTGGAAAACCTGCTCCTAAACTTATTTCCAAGGTAACAATAAAAAAAAAGTGTACATGAACAGTTGCTCTAAATAGAGTAATTCCATTATCATCTTGCTGACTGTCGTATTTTAGACTTTTGTCACGATTAATGTGCCTAATATATAATGTAAAAATTATAAAGTACAGAGAACAGTTTTAGCATCTGTTTTATAAAGAATTGTGCAGTAAAATGGAAATTCATGTTTTCTAATAGTAATTACAATACTATAGAAACTAGAATAGCTCAAAGTATCTAAATTTTAGTTTTTTCCAGCACAGTATCTTACATATAAAAAAACAGTACCTGAAATCAACTAACAAGAAAAAGTAACAAATAACCAAAAATCACTTCCTAGATAAAATGTGCCATGTCGAGTAATCAAATTCAGGTAATTTCTCATCAATTCTAGGATTATTGCAAACTGGGAGCTATGCTTGCAACAGAATTATAGTTATACTTGCTTCTGTTTAGGAAATGATTGAATCCATGAAGCCAGGCTCTGTGGTTGTTGATTTAGCTGCAGAAGCTGGTGGTAACATTGAGACAACTCGTCCAGGAGAACTGTACAAATACAATGAAGTCACACATATAGGTTATACGGATCTGCCTAGTAGACTGCCAACACAGTCTAGTACACTGTATGCTAACAACATCTCCAAGCTACTACTCTCCATGGGTAAGAATGGTACATTTATTCTCTGTGTGGGGAAATTTTAAACTTTTATATGCTGGTGATGTCTTTTGTGGTTTCATTTTGCTAAGATATGGTATTAAACATATGGCTCAACATTCATACTAAAGAAGCTGTTGTTTTGTGTTTACGCACATTCGCTCTGAAATCAAGTTTGTTGGTTTTATTTACAAAAATGAAAAGTTTGTTTTTGTCACAAATTTCATCTCTGTTGATATCACGATAATTTACCAATAAATAAAAAAAATACCATGATACACTGCAAAGCAGCATTGCAATGAGTAAGTTCCCAAAGGATATTATTCTTGTGTGCAAATTTTCCTCTAGCCAGTATTAAAAAGGAAAATAAACGGGGGGAAAATAGTGAAACAACAGATTTGTGCCTCACATGGCTTGTTCATATTGTTTAAGGTCAAAAAGATCACTACTACCTTGATATGGAAGATGAAGTTGTCCGTGGATCCATTATATTACAAGATGTAAGTTGAATTGACTGACTTATTCTGAATGTTGGCAAGTACACATGTTACTCCTATGTAACTGTTTTCCAGTGTAAAATTAACTTGCCTAAGTTGTACATGCTATTTCCAGCCCCTGTTCCATGTTTTCTTGCTGTTAATTTATGTAAGCTTAACTGCAAATTTGGTTTTGTATGTTGATGATATGTCAGTGCAAATATGTAATGAAAAATCAAATGTAACTCATACAGTAAGACATATTTTGTAGTGCTGGGAGGTAACAGTTAATTCTAATGTAGACTGTGATAGACATAGTTTTTTCCAGGGAGTTAGGATACCATCAAAGATCAATAAAAGTGAAGAGAAACCATTATTGTCAAAGGTTTTTCTAAATGGAATGCTTTTGTTTAAACATTAATATCTTATGTTTTGTTAGTTTGAGTTTTAATTGTCTGTTCATTCATGTAGTTACTTGCTACTGGTATTGTATGTTGTTATCTCAAGGCTGTTCATGCTAAAAATCTTACATGTTACTGCTCGAAGTCACTTCAAAACATGATGTGTGGTACATATGTGTGAACTTCTACACCGAAGCTTTATTGCCTTTAATATATTGCTACAAATCTTAAGGCAGGAAAGTTGACACTCACTCGGCCACAAATAATTTATTGTAACTTAAATATGGCTTGTTATTTGTTAGATTGTTTCTAAAACCTGACATGTTGTACTCTTATGTTAGGGTAAAATGATGTGGCCACCTCCGCCACCCCCTCGGCAACCTGTAACAGAGACAACCCGAACTGCAGTAGTTAAAGTTGAACCACCTCCTCCTAACTACTTCAATGATACGTTGAAAGATGCCTTTATGTATACAGCTGGCTTGGGTGGACTTCTTGGTAAGTGTAATCTGCTACCAAAATAGCTGTATGCAACAAGTTAAGATTTCATAATCTAAAATCTGCATTGTTTGGTTGAGTGTTTGTGCTACGTCAAAGTTACTACAACTCTAGAATGTCCAGACTGTGTCTAGAGGTTTGTTAATCTTGTATATGTGGGGAATGCCCAAGAAATATTAAAAGTGTGGAAATTATAAAAATGGTTACAATGCACATGTAATATTTCAGCTCTTGGCGTTGGATCTCCAAATCCTGCATTTACAACTATGGTGACAACATTTGGTTTAGCTGGTATCGTTGGTAAGTGATCATTGTTATAATGCATTGGTTATTTATTTATGCAGTGCAATATTATGCTTATCAGTTGTAATTTGCCAACCTTGAGGATATTGCCCTGAAACAAGATGCATAATTCACTGAGTGAATTTTGATCTTCTTACAACTGATTTGCAGATGTGCCATCTGATAAAAAATCTCCCATTTATTATTGCAACTGGACAGATCACACATGATTTAAAACAAAATTTTGATTAGTGTTAAAGTCATGTATTTTACTTGTAATTTAGAATATTGCTCCTTGTGTTAAGTCATTTGTAATTCTTTTCAGGTTATCACACTGTTTGGGGTGTTACACCGGCCCTGCATTCTCCCCTTATGTCGGTTACCAATGCCATCTCTGGTATCACAGCTGTAGGTGGTATGATACTCATGGGTGGTGGCTACATGCCATCAAACACAGCTCAAGTTCTAGCAGCTTTGGCTGCCTATATCTCCTGTATTAACATTGGAGGCGGTTTCACTGTCACACAAAGAATGTTAGATATGTTTAAACGACCAGGTAATATAAGGGTTATTTTAATAGGTGTTTTTCTATGCAAAGTTACAATTTCCCTTGGTATTGATGAAATTATAAAATTGCATGGTATTGGTGACAGCTATTTTTATTGTGTCTGAAAATTAAGATAAATTGGTGTACAAGTAATGCTTTAAATTATTAGAATTGAAATGGTTATAGTCACCTCAATGTATGCTCAGTTCCTGTATCAATACAAAGAAAGTTTAGATGCGCAGAAAACATCTTGCTAGTACCAGTTTTGCTATAGGACATGATATTTAAAGGTGTAAAATATTTTAAGTCACGTAACGCGATCACTATCACTAATTGATAATACTATTTTCCAGATGACCCCCCTGAGTATAACTACCTGTATGGCATCCCAGGTCTCGGTTTCTTGGGTGGCTATGGCTACAGTGTCATGTGTGAATATCCTCATGTCCACCAGATGGCATACCTGGCAGCTTCATTATGCTGTGTTGGTGCACTAACTGGATTAGCATCACAGAAAACTTCCAGGCTTGGTATGTAATAAATAGTGTAAAAGCGTTGAAATCGACTCTTTGTAAGTGTATACCTAAAATTACTTATATCTAAATTGATTATTGTGTACTGCTCTTATTTAAATAAAAAGTTGAAGTTTTTAAAGTGCTAATTCGACTTTGCCAAGATTGTAGGTTTTGTGCAATAAAAATCGTTTGGACTCAACAGAGTCATGTTTTTGCTAAGAAATTGTTTAGAACTGTAATATCTGTCCGTTAAAAAAGGTGTCTATATTTGTTCTTGTTTGAATACAGGCAATTCTTTGGGTATGATTGGTGTATCTACTGGTATAGCTGCTACCCTTGGTATGTTGCAACCCCCAGCAGAGGTACTCACTCAGATGGGAGTAGGAATGACAGCAGGTAAATAACAAAAGACAATTTGCTTGATCTGATACAACATTGATACAATGTACTTAGATTATCAATTTTGTTACAATCACTATTCCTAAATCTGTTTCTATGAATGTGTTACATGAATAATTGTTTGAATGCTGTCTATTTTGGTCAGCTGCATATGAAACAGCTTTATCTTAAGAGTATTCCTGTGGCAATAGTAATTGTTATATTTTTAGCTGCTGCTGTTGGAGCTATCGTGGCTAAGAGAATTGAAGTTACTGATCTTCCGCAGATGGTGGCCTTATTTCACAGCTTGGTAGGCGCTGCAGCTGTGTTGACATGCCTTGCTGATTTTTTAGTTGAACAGCCACACTTTGCCACAGATCCTGCTGCTAATGTTATTAAAGCTGCCTTGTTCTTGGGCACGTTTATTGGCGGTGTTACATTCACTGGATCATTGATTGCTTTTGGAAAACTTCAAGGTTTGTGAATATTTATCATATATGTTCTTAGAGTGGGTGTTTAAGTTTTGTAGACTTCTTTTTTTTTTTGAAAATGCCTCTCTAAAAGACATCTGGAGAAATAAATCTAAACATTTGGAAATACAGAATAGTTTAAAGAACAAATAAAGAAACACATTTTTTCTGTTTTAGGTGTACTCAAATCTGATGCTCTCCTCCTGCCAGGCCGTCATGTCATGAATGCTAGTATGCTTATGGGTAATATAGGTGCAATGGGCTACTACATGACGACCAATGAAGCCACTCCATGTCTAGCCATGCTGGGCACAACTACAGTACTGTCTGGTATCATGGGTCTCACTCTAACGTCAGCCATAGGAGGTAAGGTCATACCAGTGACTTTTGTGCTTAATATGTTAATGGTGACCATAGATGATTGTCAGATAACATTATTGAAATAAGGGCTGTTCCGCTTTTGATTGTGTGGGGGGAAGGCACTTTTCTCAGACCCACCACCCACATTATAAATTGTATTCTGGTACTCCCCACCTAGAATTTAAAATTTAAATGCACTGCCACTACCCAGAATTCTTTTTTAATTTCACAAGTACTTAAACCCCCTCCCAATTTTTTTTTTACTTTTATGTTATTTGATGCAGATAATGACACATTTTTTTACTGATTTTGAGACTAATGTTCTTCAAAAACAGTCACAAATTATAGAAGTTGCTTCAAAACAAAGACGATGCTGCAATAGATGATCATGAATCAATTAGTACAAAATGTTGACCGTGTATTGTGTATATACATTCATAGTTTATAAATTCAAGCCAACAGCTGAGAGGTACGAGAGATAACTAGTCCGTTAATTGTTGCAGTTAACCATGTATTATTAAATATATTGAAACTCTGACTATAGACAGCCCTGTTGGATACTACAACTAGACCAGATGACATATTAATTTCTTCCCAGCAGGCGCGGATACATGGGGATTTCCACCGTTTTCTGGAACACAGTCACAAAATTTCTGGGGGAAAAAAATCCTAGAA
>JAOXYB010038651.1:0-13373 GCA_028565635.1 Phoronis ovalis | reverse complement strand
AATATATGGAAAACAAAATGTAATAATTACCCCGACTAAATGCACAAGCATATAAACTCCTCCAATAGGACCGGCAGCTCCGCCCAGATTTTTGTTGTTAGGATTATAGGTGACAACAGTAGTCAAAACTATCAAAAAGGTAAGCACCAGCTCCATTCCAAACCCTTGTTCAACTGTACCATTTCTGATATACACAACACCCAAACTGCTTCGATATTGTTCTGGAGCAAGTCTGCAAAAACAAACGTAAGTTAAATTTCGAGGTCTTTTTTCCCTACATAAATTACATTTTGCAACAAATATAGATATATTACTCGTGTGGTCACTTTTTAAAAGTGTGTGACAAAGCATGACGACAGATGGTGCTGTTACGTATTATATACAGGCTTATTACTTGTGGAATGTATTTTTCGTTAAAAAATATATATAATTAAGATAAGCAACGAAAAAAGTTACTCCCAGATCATATTACAGTCATTATCACGTCAACTTAGGAATGTGTTGATATCAATTTCCGAATGTGTAAAGTAATACAGGTATTAACAAAAGGTGGTAATTGTTCTTTATATTAAATGAAATTGAGCTTGCATTGTCGAACAATACGCAGTGCTGAACAGGCGCCAATGTATCACAACTCAGAGTGATAAACAAAACAAACAAGCATGGAACTTGCTACTGAATGTTGCCAAATATGTGACTTTCATAAAGCATATGTGGTATATCCCTTAAGCTATAATCCCAGATAGTATATTGTTTACGAAATACAATGTATAAATTAGAATAATTTGGCAGACATTTTATTGTCAAATTATTAAACAAGGTAATCTAAGTTTTCGTGATATATTAATTTGAAGTAAACTGATGCTCTTGAGATGAAGAATGCTATTTACTGCACAATTATATTGTCGAAGTTCTGGTTATTTGACATATTAATTTTAGTTTAATATCCCTATTTCAGGAACTGTGTATCACGTCAACAGCTACTGCAATAAAGATGCATCGCAAAAATGATTGTCAATGACTTGTCCCATATTAAACCTTTATTTTAATTTAGCCACTATGTGGCATAAAAACTTTGTAAAATTTAAATGAAACCCGTTTAACCTGCTTATAATCAATGCGTAAGTGTGTGTGCCCAGCTGTTTACTGTATATAGTATAACCACAATTACTTTTGGAGTATTTTGGACAAAATGAATAAATACATACCCATACAAAAGTGCAGCTCCTGCAATACCACCACCGCACTGTGCCAGAAGGAAAAATAGTCCTCGTATTGGTGAAATTCTGGAACCAATTGTTTCGGCTAATGTAACTGCTGGATTAAAGTGAGCTCCGGAGATGTGTCCAAAACACTGCACTAAACTTGCAGCAACGAGTCCAAAGCATAACGAAACCCATATAGTGTGTTCTGTATTTGAAGAATGAGCACTATGTGGCCAAGCTAAATTGCTGGCACATCCAAATAATACAAATAATGCTGTTGCTAAACATTCTGAAATGACTGCTCTCCATAGTTCAATAGATTTTAGTTCTTGTTTCAAAGATTTCTGTTTGCTTGCTCTCAATCGCAATCTATCCACGTGTCTAGCTAAGTGAATGAAATAACTTTCCATAGTATAAGGTGTATACATGTTTCCTAGTCTGTTCAATCTGTAGGCCGAGTACTTTTGATAACTAGGCTTGTCTGATCCTTCAGACACAGAATCAAATCTTTGTCTCTTTTCGTTCTGTAAAAAAGGAAATGCAATAATGATATTTAGTGCTCATCAATCGAAACATAATTTTTCCATCTAAACGTAAAGCTTAGAGGGTCAGATATGAACAAATATTATTTCCCTGTTTTTTTTTTGTTACCTTTCTCCCCAAAACGGACGCAATACACTCCCTGGTACACATTCGTGGTCATCAAATGTATCCTTACAAACGTTATACGACTCTTCTGCTCAGTGTTTTGATTCTAAATGAGTATACCTCTAAGATAAACGCCTTTCATAGACTCGTACATGATTAGTTTCCCCGATGTCCAATAAAAAATCTCATAAAATTTCAAAGGAAGTTTTCATAAAAGCATTAAGAATATTTGTTGGTTATAATCATTAGTAATCAGTGAACCATGGCCTGTTTGGTCAACACGGATTGTACGGCTATAGAAAGCGGTATTAAGCACTGAATAATGCTTACAAAAAGATAAGCATCAAACACCTATAAAACTCCAAATAAACCGACAGTCTCTAGATTTTTATCAACTAAATTTATCGTGAAAATCATCATTTGTTAAATAGTATACGTGCATTTCGCCGCCTTTGAAATAAGCGACTGGCAGGCGGCAAAGTTGTATCCTCCCGGCACTATTTTTGATTGGGTGACTAACAATAGTAATTCTTTCTATAAAATGTTACAATCCTGACTCCAATCATATATGAAATATTATAATTAAAATACAATGGTGTGATTTGTAAATTATTTCGGCACCTTTCATCACCTTGGTGTTGGTTTTCATATGGTATTTAGCTACCGAAAAATTATGTATTGTCATGTTTTGAAAGCGGCATCTTTTATGTGATAGCAATGTTTACAAATATTTATTAGTAGTAATTTGTCACTCGTTGTTGCTGCTGGAACCAACTCTTAGTTGTTATAGTCTCCCAGGTTGCCTTCGTTTGCGTTTCTTTTTTTTTCTCATTTTATTATTAACCAATTATTAAATAAATTCATGCTCAGATGTTAATTTATTTTAATATTCATGCGCATGTGATTGATACTTATATGTACTGAAGAAAAAGTTTGGTGCAAAAAAAACAACGTTATTTTGTGCTAAAACGGTTCCCAATAGATGTATCCATCTCCCCAGACTCTCAACAGATAGGTATATCCCATCCTAATTTTTGCACACGTTTTACCTGCGTACCTTGTAGATGTGGGGTAAGTGCAGTTTCCACGAAAAATATGACAGTGTGCAGCATACAAATATTTAACATTTTTAATACTCTATTCTATCAGGTGAATCTTTACATTGACGTCATGAACTTACTCGTACAATGATCTTTCGTGTATACAACGAACAAAACCAGGTGTTACCCTGTTCTAAAAATATATCATTTTCATACAACACCCCTACAAAAATTACTTATGCATTTACAATTCTGAATGACATATCTTGACCATATCTTTCGCTCGATCCACCTTTTATACAAAACATATACATTCATTATACACCTACTATTTTTGTTATGTTGTTACCGTTTTCACTAAGTATTCGACACTATGTATAGTGGCGGATTTATGGAGGGAGTCTTCCATAATATGAAAAAAATAGCCTAACACAAACTTGCAATGCACTAAAAAATCACCCACTCAGAGAATCTTGGGTTCACCCAGGTTATACCCTTCTTTGGAGGCACATATTATTATACGTAATTCTCTGTAACGTACTGCAGCTAATTGTTCTACACCACTTACCTGCAACAGTTTTGAAGCACAAACGCTTAGCAATATCTTATGGTTATATATAAGAGTAATGCACCTTTCTCGATCGGACGCTTTCAGAGCGCATCATAAATACCGACACGTGCCATAGAATGGGATCAGGTGCAAAAAAAAATGTAAAATGACATTTCTTAAGCCTAAACTCCTGAAAAAAAACACCTATGTTTAAACTGCCATTAAAGTGGCAACTGTTACAAAGCATCTCATACGCAAACATGATGAACGTACTAACCCGATAAACCACCTGGGGAAATGCTCCTCACTATGCAGCTCTGAAAACATATTTCATGTTTAGAACACCCAGGAGCGATGGGAGAATTGTCAAAATATTTTATTTTTCATGTAAAAGAGACATTAACATTGTTGTAAAATCATGTAAGATGTAAACATAATAAAATTACAAATAGTAACACCTGGTCTTAATCATTTGATATACTCATGCTACCATGGCAACATACTCTTGAGATTAATATGCTGTTATTGTAAAGTACGGACTGTATGGAGCGTCGTCCTCTTAAATAAATGAGAAGACACTTCACTATTTATAGTGCGTAAAATGCTTTCCATGTCTTTTATCTAGAAACCATGTCGTTCATTTAATTTGCTTTTACAATTTTGACATTAATAATAAACCTATGGTTTTCTATTTTTAACTTCATTGTATATAATCTCATTTAATTTAACATATCGATTTAACTGTAAATTTACTGTGTCTTTGGCAGTATTATAACTTTCTTAACAAATAAAATCCAAAGACCGATGAGATAAAAAAATAGTAAACTTACCTGCAGGGACACGATGTATCGATTAATGAACTTGGCACAAATAATTTATAGATGATGTCATCATTTGAGTAAAAATACCTAAATAGTATTCTAACTGGTAATTTCTTACGAGATCGTCAACTTGCTTATAATACTAATATTATATCAATGAAAATATTTTTCCCAGTCCAGTGCTAGACTAATTACCTCCTTGTTCTCCAGTTTGTCTCCAGGTTTCAATTTACAAACACTAATTTTTGTTGAATGTCTCCGAGACGGGATAACTTTATTATAAATTCCTTTTTTGCCTAACCACAAATCAAATTAAGGATATATCACAATAAGATTTAGTAAACATTTACCTTATTTAAAGATGAAAGGTGGCAATTAGCTATCTGATATGTGATAAAATCCTCTACTAATGACTTTCATTAATACATTAATGATCTTCTGTCTTTCTGACATTTTATAAATAATAGTGACAGATTCTCGAGTTTTGAAGAATTAAAAAATTCAACTGTTTGATTGAAACACATGAATAGGCTTGAATGTGGCGCCATATGTTGTGCATGTATTCCCTACTAAATTACTAAATTTCCATTATTATCTTATCTTTGTACCAGTCATACTCTGTTTGTTAATGTGTACTCTCGCTACAATGTTATGGCTTACAAAAATAGTGACATCTTGTGACCAATCAATGAAACTGTCGGGTTTTCTTTCTGTCAACCTGATAAAGACAACTAACTCAACCAATGGTTTACTCTCGGGTTTATTAGTCTCGGTCTTAACTCAGCTTTTGCTTTAACGCCAAGGATTTTTCAGCTCTTTTAAAAAGAAACATTGTAAGTTCAGCTTAGCTTGGTGCAAAAACACTATAATAAATTTCCCAAAATTAAAGTTTGTAGACACATAAAGACACATAATAAATGCAATAATCCGCTATTGTGTTTTAAAATTGTTTGACGGTGTTTAGTGCACAGTGAAAATAAAGCGATTTAGAGGATTAATATAATACCGCTATTCTATGCCTCCCCAGTGCTATGCACTGATATGCCAATATTACATTGCACTAAACTACCCTGCATGATTCACATGGTACCACGTCCCACTTACATAAAAGTGTTAGATTCCTTAATGCTTATCTCGAATGCGTATAATTCGGCGCATACACCGGGACCCGGAGCGAAGCCCGGGCGGGTCACTTAGTTGTGTTTTTGATACCCGCTTTGATATACCAGGGGTTTGATGGCTAAATTGACGTAAACATTTAAGCCACACAGATAACACACTGTTAAGGTCATCTTTCCTTTACCATTACTATATTATTTTATGAATCTTTATTACTTTTAGCTAGGATTTATAAATAGTTTTTAAATATCCTTAGTTTTCAATATAACTTCTGCACAGTGAAGTCGCAATATGACCCGGGCCGGGCATAAAGTTTTAAAAGCAGAATTGAAGCGTACATTATGCTTTTAGCTACAGACAGATACATGTATAGATGCAGTGCGATATAAATACCATTAAAAAACAGAGAATATCACTTAATATGTAATACGCACAAGAAAGATTTTTTCTCAAGATTGTCTATACGCAAGCGGAACAAAATACCAACTGAACCGACATAATTTTACGTCATAAAGAAAAAGGAAATATTCATTACTGTAACAATTAAAAAGCTAAAAGCCAAAGGAAATGCTTTTACCTTATCGTGGTTAAAGTAATACGTCTTGACGTTGAAGGTAGTTACTTATAAATGAATAGAAGTGGAATCAACGTTCCAGTACACAAAATCATGATTAAAGCATTGCAATAATCTTAACCCATTCTAAAATTTCGGACAGTAATAAACATAAGCCGTTACTTTATCTCTTCTAAATCGAAAAATGAAATTTTATTTGTGACATTTTATTATTCCATTTACAAATGCAAAAAAAAGGATATTTTATTCGTTTTTTTCAAATATCTTGTCCGTTGTTTTCTGACATTTTTGCATACGGACAGTGGAGTTATAGTTAAATAATTGTGTTATCGGATATAGATTACAAGGGAATTATCACAACAACAATACTATGATAACAACAAAATTGACATACGTGAGAGCTACTATGCTTATTGCTTTTTATATTCACACCTGCAAAAAATATTTTTTTAATGCAAATAATGAGATGTTGTGAAACACGTATCCTCCAATAAATCACTCCCCTATTCATTGCAGTTCAAAACTATTCAAACTGTATTTATTAAGGCATTTTAAATTGTTTATGAATATTTAACATTGACTAAAGTTTTAATGAAAGTTAATCACTCTTTATTGGATATAATTATCCCATTCTCCTGCATGATATATGTATCTTACATGCAAGTAGCACCTGCATTTAACAACAGAAAACTCAACCATAAAATAAAATTTAATTAAAATATATGGTTGTTTATTCATTCCAGTTTACATAGCAACCATGTATACATGAATAACTGTTGTTATTCATTTAAAATTAAATTTGGAGACTTTTCACCCGGTCTCTCATCGGCTGAATAATGGATATGCTATAAACGTCTTAAACTTATTAATAATCTTTCTTATCATCATGGAGATACGCACTACAATAAATTGCTCACAAAAGATAGGTATTGATACCCCATGTTTTGATTGACATAAGCTAATTACACATTTACATTATGATAATCATTGCTAAGTATAGTTACAGGAAGACTAAAAAATATTCACAAAAAGCAACAAATCAAAGTTAAATATACTCTTTAGAGGTATTTGTTTATACGCAAGTTCCCCTCAAGATGTCAGTCGACACAAACCCACAGTATTATTAATAAGAGAAGCAATAGATATACAATTTTGCTTAAAATTAAGTTTATAAACTGAAGACTATTGCCTCAAAATATAGTACATTATCTATATCAATATTAAACATACTTTCAAATAAATATAGACTGCATTTAGTACTCACCTGGACTGTTTCAAATTAACTAACGTGTGAGAAACACTGATAATTATGTCTGTTATTTTTCTCAAAGTGCAATGTCTACAATAATTTCCGTTCAATGTTATTACTAGCGTGAATTTCTATATAAATTAGACGATAACTAAAAACCAATGCATATTTCACCTCGATTATAAGTGCAAATATACACAGTATAAGAACACTGAAGAGTTTTCTCTTATCTTTATTATAATTCCCTTTAGTTGCATTATCACCAAATCCATACTGATACTAGGAAGGCGCCAGACAGTCTGGATGATTGCTAACGGTATCCCCAATAGAATAATGTCTTCCGTACAGAGAACACATTTTTCAATTTTGTAAAAAATATTCCTGTTTGGATAGGAGGAGTAAAGACACCAGGCTATATATAACGACTTTGTGAATTTTCTAATGTATGCTCTGTCGCTATAAAATAGACGCTCTCCACTATAGCAAATTAAATATACTAAAGGTGAAATTTTATATCTAAAAATCACGAAATTGCGTGTTTTGATACGAAACACACACATTTTTATGAATACAATAATTAAACAAATCAATTAAAGACTATTTTGACAAAATAGTGATTCCCTTACCTTGGCACTAGGAAGGCGACAGTCTGTCTAGCGAAGAGTATTTTCCCACAATTAATCTTTAACTACTTGACTGGCAGTTTGGTATGCGCTCTGGATATATACTCATAATTTTTTTATTATTCTAACTTTTGTCTCACATTTCTGACAGGTAGATTAAACATGCGGTAGGCGAATTGAATCATATCACTGTGAAAAGCAGAACAAATAAGATTAACAACAGACAATTTAGTTTGAATGTAAGTTGTTTGTTCCTACAGCCGTAAGCTCAATTTGCAATGTTAATGTGTTATTTTAAGTATAATGGGTCGTAGATTTAAGAACGTGTCAATCCCAATGTTAAACTGACCAATTCTATAAAATAACCATAGAAAGAAAAGAGTATATTTATTTGTATAAAAATCCAGTGCTTAAACCAAGTATGGAGAGTTAACATATAAACATACAGTGTTGTTTCTTCTCGAAGTAGCACAGGTGGTAAGCTGTGAAGTGTTGACAGAAATAACTTGTGTTTTGTAACCGAATAGAGTTAAATGTAATTCCTCTATGTACCATGTTGATTATTTTATGAAAGCCTTTTTAATAATCAATTTTAATCTTTATTTACTCACATCACACCCGTTTGCTCAGGTGCTTAAAACTGCACAAAAGTTGTTATAAAAACTATATATCTTCATAATACGGTAAAATAATTATTTCTGGTAAAGTATACAATCAAAATGACACTTTTTCGAAACAACAGGTCTAACATTACATTATGATTTGTCGAACTTAGTTTTACGTGTGGATTGTTTGCCTATGTAAACTTTGGGCAGTATAGCAATTCGTTTTTAAATCATCGAAAACAATGCATGGAAAAACATTAACCTACACTATGTGGAGGAATTTCCCATATCTTGAAATAATTTCACTAACATGAGAATAACAAAGACTACTTTTATCTCTAAAAATATTCTCGTTAGAATAGCTCAGTACTTTATTTCTTACGGCCAGGGTAGATACATGGACTTTTAAGGTCTAACATCCCTAGGGTGGGCTATCGCTGACCTTGAGGTCAAAAGTCATTTAGAGGTCAAGGAACAGTTAAAAATTATTCAAAACATTCAGAAATGGCGGTATTATGGTATGCAGAGGTCGTTTTGATGCCGTTCAAGTTTTAAAGTTCTTTAGGTGCTAAAAGGTCAAATTTTTACAGTTTGGCATTGTTTCAATTAGTTTGTACTGTACCTTGAGAAAAATTGGTTTTACTAGCTTGTAGTTTGCATTTTGCCATCCCCAGGGTGGATATAATTAACATTAGAAGTCAAAACCTCAAAAATGTTCTTCTCATATCATTCAGAGGTCATTCAGCGGTCATGAGGTCATTTTCAGGTCAATAGGCTAAAAACTGAATTAATCTCTGTTTAATTCCTGTTTAATTACTAGGTTTGACATGTGTATCTTCTTTTAGAGAGGTTTTCCAAACTGTTTTCCTTAATTAGGGTTGCTCCTATAAGGGAGCAAGCCTATTGGTTTTGTATGATTTCTTTCTTCTTCTTCTTCTTCTTTTTCTTTTCCTGTTTCTTTTTTTCTTTTTCTTCTTCTAATTTTCAGCAAGCTATATCTCGAAGACGGTTACAGCTAGGAACTTGATACTTGATGTATGACATCCATGGGATAGGCCATTGTTGACCTTGAGGTCAAAAGGTCATTTTGGAAAAAATTCAAAATGTTCTAAAATGATTGTATTGAGTTACAACGAAGTATTTTAGATGATCTTTGAAAAGATTTTGGTACTAAAAGGTTTTGTTTTTATTTTTTTTGGCAACTTTTCAATTGATTTATTGATCGTCCAAAATTCACTAAGCCATATCTCGAAGTCTGTTGTAGTTAAGGACATAATATTTGAGGTTTGACATCCCCAGGGTAGGCCATTGCTGACCTTGGGGTCAAAAGGTCATTTAGGGGTCAAAGGTCAAAATTCTAAAAATGATGTTGAAAGGTAATTTGGAGATCATTTAACGTTCATAAAAGCCAATATGAGCAACCCTGCCTTTGCTAAAAGGCTATCTAGTTCTCCTATTGATTTTGTTTTCATTCTCTCTGCTTTTTCTTTTTTCCAATTTTCAGCAAGCTATTATAGGTCATCTAGATATCATAAATGCCAACAACAGCTATCCTTGTCTTTGTTAAAAGGCTATCTAGTTTAATATGCAGTCGCGTTTTCTGTGCACTTCTTTTCGATTGCGAACCCCAGATGGCGTTGATATTGGCACTCTTTTGTCAACGAAGGTGTAAATAGTTATCCACCATTTTTTCCCATGTGGATACACTATACCAGTTTATATATACTCTAAAAACTTTCTTATAATAATTGATATCTCAAAGTCTAATAAAAATCAAAATGGCAGAATTTGTGCAACAAAACATAGAGGATATGCTCCCCGAGTTGGAACAAATGGAACGTGTTGGATTGTTCTCAAAACAGGAAACAAGGTAACAGTAACTAAAAAAAATTCTAAGTAGTAAGTGTAAGAGCGCGTAAAGTCTAAAGAGGGCAATTAAATTGGCTGCCCAGTTAGATCTTGTCGACAGACAGAGGATGCTTTCGCACAACAGTATATTGCTTCATTATGTGAACACGTTTTGCGATGAATTTGAATGAAATCAGAAATGTGACGTCACTATACTAGTATACTTTCTTTAATAATTAGCTAGATTAAGCCTAGTGGCTGGTCCTGATTTCGTGAGTTCACGCTACGCCTCGGACAACTTCTGACGGGTGAGTCTTGCAAGGGTTCATGACGTGCGGCAAGACTTAGCAATCAGAAGTTGTCTGAGGCTCAGCGCGAACTCACGAAATCAGGACTAGATTAAACATGCCTTTGTATTTAGGTTACATTTAGATTTTTAACAGAAGTCAGTGAAAATATTCTCTGTTTGAAATGTCAAATTGTAACTTGTAATATGCATGCTGGTTGTATGGATAAGCATGTAATGACTATAATGCTTGATACCTTTAGATGTATTCTACAAAAACGTAAGAAACACGAGTACAAATTAAAAAGACAGACAAAGCATAAAGAGGACTACATGTCTTATGTTCAGTATGAAATTAACCTGCTGTCGTTAATAAAGAAAAGAAGAGAGGTAAAGAGTATTATGATTGGTTAGCACTGAACAAGGACAATACTTCCAGTCTCTTTATTTTAATTTGTAAATAACCGGTAGACCCTTCCATGATATTTTCTTTTGTTTTTCTATGTGGGGATTCTGGTTGTGATGACTACTAAATACAGGACTTATCAGTATTTTTATTGAATTGGAATCAGTAACAGTTTGTAACAGCATAGATTTCCTGCTTTTGCTCTTCCTAATTTTATAATAACTATCCCCTCACAGTTTCTGATGGATATGCAAAATGGTAATTATTATATCTGATTAATCATAGCTCTTTGCTAATCTAATGTTGTGACATGATAAATAAGTTTCATCTTTACAGGGGGTTGGATACAATTTTAAAAAGCTTGAAATTGACGTGGCTATCATACGACGTATCCATAGACTTTTTACCTTGGCGTGCTATAGATTCCAGGTAAGTTATGGTATGGTTATGGTGTGTGATAGATTGTTGAACCTGACTGGAATAAAGTACCACGGTACATAGTATCATTGTATTGGAGCTAGTATTTCCTATTTAGAATAGATAGGTTGTATTTTTATATAAAATACATTTTTCCCATTCAGAAGTGTCCAAAATACTGTAAAGCATGTTGTACTTCTGTAGCAAACGTTTCGGCTAACAAGAGGATGATATCTAAAGAATATTTTACTGTAGTCTTATCTGATAGAAAGCATGTACTAAAGATTCAATGATTTTAATGCATTACCTTTCTGTCATTTGCTGCAAAACTTTATGGTATCCTGCTTTATTGTATTTTGCCTCATGTTTTACTGATAAATAAATAAATAAAATTTCTTGAAATAGGAGGTACTAATAAGGTAAGTCAAACTTGACCCAATGTTTCTGCTGTGTGAAGACTGATAATATTGGCTATTAAACCCAACACAAAAGTAATCAGTTTTTGACATAGAACTAATCCTTCGTACACAGATTCTGTCAAATAAGCTGAAATTGACAGTGAGAATGCACTATTTGGCATGCAGTTGATATAGTTGACCATGTATCAATGTTTGAGAATGTGTTGTTTTTTTGCTTTCAGGATGATGTAAACTTATGGTTATCCCATGTTGAATTCTGTAAGGCGAAGGTAAGTTGTCCAGGGACAATAAGGTCAGGGAAAATAAATGTGTAATGGGTATTTAAATTAATTTAGAATGGTAATAAAGAGACCAACATACATGGTCTTTTTGAAATGCTTAATGTAATAAAATCACTTAGTCTAATAGTATTACACTAAAGGGTGCAATTGCAACTCTTCAGTTGCAACCCTTAGTGTAATAGTTATTGCCCTAAGCAATTTTATTACACTAAGCATTTCTACAGGGTCATTCATCATTAGAGCTGTTCCATTAAAAATACTTATCTGGGGCACCTGGAAGTATAATTATGTGATAGGAAATGCATCAAGTTTGAACTCATAATGAGGGTTTAGAAAAGGATGAGTTATGGTGAGTTAATTAAGTAAAGCAGTTCTAGTTATAAGATTTTATGTTAATATCTTAAATGTGTTTTTTTCCTTGAATAGAATGAGAAATCAAAAGTGAGTAAGATATTCACACGACTACTTCAAGTTCACAATAAGAAGCCAGGATTATGGGTACTAGCTGCAAAATGGGAATTTGAGGATAATGCATCACCAGATACAGCAAGGAGCCTACTTCAGAGAGGACTACGGTTTAATCCAGTATCCAAAGAGTTATGGCTAGAGGTATCTGTAACTTCATGTGTTGACCTGAGCAACACAGTTGTCTTTTAAATTGCTTTTGTTGTGAGTGTAATTGTTCATTTGTCCACAAGCATAAGAACACATCTGTTTCCAAACTGAAGGTTGAAAGTATGCAATAAGTGCTAGCATGATTCAAAAGCAGTGGCTATAGTGGATAGTTTTCCTTGAGGACCATTTTCAACCTAAATCATTTTCTTTTCTTTGAATTAATTCATTTCATTTATATTGTAAACACTTTACTAAGTTTTTGTGTATTGTGGTAAAATCAAACAAATTATTTAGCAGCTACAGATAATAAAGAAAGAATGTCTTGAATTCAGCAAAGTGAATACTACATACTATATAAATGCCACAATTGATACTGGTAGCCATTTTTTTTGGGCTTCTTTTAGATTTTCTTATTTTTTAATTGCAGTACTTTCGAATGGAACTTATGTACACTGACACACTACAGAAGAGACGGCTGGTTTTAGGTGTTAATGATGATACAGATGACACCAACTCAGATGTTATCATTACATGTAAAATTGCTCCAATTGTTTACAGAAAAGCTACTGATGCTGTACCAGGTAATAATTCATCCTACAGTTCATCCAAAGTTTACTGAATTGAGTTCTAGTGAATAGAGGTAACAAAAGGGAAAGCTACTGAAGCT
>JAOXYB010038640.1:0-13377 GCA_028565635.1 Phoronis ovalis | reverse complement strand
CGGTGCTGATATAAAAGTGTGCGGTGCAGAGCTTGATCGTGGAGAACATTCAATGACACACACATACAGTCACTTTCGTTAAATTCTCTAATACTAAAATCTCATCCTCCCGGAAGTCATTCTTACCAAATTTCAAAGACATTTTAAATGGCAAAACATTCCCCATTCTTAAATTCTCTCCATATAAACCTTTACATAATAGTTAGAGGACGAACTTTAAAATTAATTTTTATCCAAAAAGAAAAGCAGCCTTACATTTATTCTCCAAAAAAACATCCCACATTTTCTTGAGTAGAATCCAGATCTTTATTTAACAAAATATAAGTAGTTCCTCATTTATGAGGATCTAAGCAGAAATCTTACCTTAAAAAGATATCCAAATGTTAGATTTCATATAATCCAGATAATTATTAGTACAAGGTTTAAAATACAGTAACTGTATTCTTATGTATTGAAACTTATTCTTTAACTGACATCAGCTAATATTTACCCTATACAGTTTTTGCCAGACAAAGACACTGTTATGCACAGCAAAAAATTTCGAAGATTCGTACCGGCATTTGACGTATTTGTAAAGGTCATTTTAAATTGTCTTTGAATCATCCAGACAGTGCTTCGTCTTTACGGCTATAGACGCAATGTGATATACCCTCACGGGAATAAATATGGTCAAGAGTCGACCATACTGGAAGTAATCTACATGTAGGTCAAAATTATATAAAGCCTGTACTGTGATCAGTACTTACCCTACACTGAACATGAAGCTGATTGGATAAAAACTGAAGCTGTTATTATGATGTACAATACCAAGAACCAACATGGCCACCAGTTGACCATATTGGAAATAATCCGGGTCAATATAATATATAAACTGTACTTACTCTGTACTGAATATGAAGCTAATCAGACAAGAACTGAAGCAGTTACTGCAAGACAAAAGTGTTAAGCACAGCAAAAATGTCAAAGGTCATTTTAAAATGCCACCTAGCTTATTACACCCACCAAGCTATGGCCTTCCTAGAATCACCTTTCAATTGTCCAGATAGTGCTTCGTCTTCGCGGCTGTAGATGCAACATTACGTACCCTCTCAGGAACAAATATGGCCATCAGTCGGCCATACTGGAAGTAATCCAGGTCAAAATTATATATAGCCTATACTGTGACCAGATTTACGCTGTATTGGGTATGAAGCTGATCGGACAAAACTGAAGCTATTATTACAACGTATAATCTTGAGAACCAACAAGGCAACCAGTCGGCGCTACTGGAAGTAATCCGGGTCAATATTATATATAACCTGTACTTTGACCTGTACTTATTCTGTACCGAATATGAAGCTCATCGCTTAAAACTGAAGCAGTTATTGCGAGACAAAGAAAGTGTCACACATTGACCTACTTGACAAAGTCATTTTAAAATTCACATAGCCTACTATGCCCACCCACCAACCTATGGCTTTCCTAGAACCACCTTTGAATTGTCCAGGCAGCACTTTGCAGCTATAGAAGTAACATTTATGTGCCCTCTCAGGAACAAACATGGCTGCCAGTCAGTCATATCGGAAGTACAATCTTGAAAACCAACATGGCCGCCAGTTGGCCATATTGGAAGGTATCCGGGTCAATATTATATATAACCTGTCTAGCCTTCCTAGAACCACCCTTAAATCATCCAGGCAGCGTTTCGTCTTCGCGGCTATAGCGGCAGTGTTACGTGTTATCTCAAGAACCAACATGGCCATCAGCCGGCCTTGTTAACAGTAATCTAGGTCAATATTACATATATCCTGTACTTTGACCTTTACCTACTCTTAACCGAATATGGAGCTGATCAGACAAAAACTGACGCAGATATTGCAAGACAAAGAAAGTCACGCACAGTAAAAAATGTCAAAGATTCTTACCGGCATTTGACTTACTTGTCAAGGTCATTTTAAAATGTCAACTAGCCTATTACACCCACCAACCTATGGACTTCCTAAAACCACCTTTGAATCATCCAGGCAGCGCTTCATCTTTGCAGCTATAGACGCAACATTACGTGCCGTCTTGGGAACAAACACAGCTGCCAGTTGGCCATATTGGAAGTAATCCGGGTCAATATTGTATATATCCTGTCCTTTGACCTGTACTTACTTTGTACCAAATATGGAACCAATCAGATAAAAACGGAAGCAGTAATTGCAAAACAAAGAAAGTTATGCAAGGTAAAAAACGTCGAAGTTTCATACCGGCATTTGACTTACTTGTCAAGGTCATTTTAAAAGGTCACCTAGTCTACTACGCCCATCAACCTATTGCCTTCCTAGAACCACCTTTGAATTATTCAGGCAGCGCTTTGTCTTCGCAGCTATAGATGCAACATTACGTGCCCTCTCGGGAACAAACATGGCTGCCAGTTGCCCATATTGGAAGTAATCCGGGTCAATATTGTATATATCCTGTACTTTGACCTGTACTAGCTTTGTATCAAATATGGAGCTAATCGGATAAAGACGGAAGCAGTTATTGCGAAACAAAGAAACGCCCATCAACCTATGGCCTTCCTAGAACCACCTTTGGTTTGTTCAGGCAATGTTATGAGCCTTCTCGGGAACAAACACGGCCGTCAGTAAGTCATTTTGGAAGTAATCTCGGTCAAAATTACACATAGCCTGTACAGTAATATGTACTTTGTACTGAATATGAAGCTGATTGGATAAAAACTGAAGCTGTTATTATGACGTACAATCTCGAGAATCAGTCGGCCATGTTGGAAGTAATCCAGGTCAATACTATATATAACTGTACTTTGACCTGTACTTACTCTGTACCGAATATGGAGCTGATCGGATAAAAACTGACGCAGTTATTGCAAGACAATGAAAGCGTGGTGCACGGTAAAAAATGTTGAAGATTCATAATATTTTACCTACTTGTCAAGGTCATTTTAAAATGTGACCTAGCCTATTACGCCCATCAACCTATGGCCTTCCTAGAACCACCTTTGAATTGTCCAGGCAGTGCTTCATCTTTGCAGCTATAAATGCAACTTTACGTGCCCTCTCGGGAACAAACATGGCTACCAGTCGGTCATATTGGAAGTAATCAAAGTCACAAGTATAACCGGCCTGCACTTTGACCTGTATTCACCCTGTACCGAATATGAAATGACCGGGTAAAAACTGAGACTGTTATCGCAAGATAAAGGAAAGTGTTACGTACGGCAATGACAATGACACTTTCACTACGACTATAAGCCCAGTCACTGTGTGGACGGGCATAAACATGTTAACTAGTTCAGCTTAGACAGGTTGCATTACAGGTTAGATCAAACAAGTTTTATGCTCATCACACCTTTAGGATTACATCATAGGTTCATAGTATTAATTTGTACCTGGTCAGTGCAATTTCTGGAGTAGTTCCGTTAAGAGTTGCATATGTAGAGTAAATTACCAGACACAATAACGATTTGGATTGGCATTTGATGACCTACTTCGCAAGGTCATTTTAATACGTCACCTAGCCTAATACGCCCACCAACTTATGCCCATCGTTAATCTACCTTCAAATCGTCCAGTCAATGCTTTGTCTTTCTTGAAACAGGAGCAACGAGACATACTCTTTCAAGAACGAACATGGCCGCCGATCTGCCATCTTGGTCAAAATTATAACCGACCTGAATTTACACTGAGGCACATATAAAGCTAACTGGATAAAAACAGTTATTACAAGAAAATGCCACACATAACAGAAAATGTTGAATATTTAGATCGACATTTGACCTACTTCTCAAGGTCATTTTAAAATGTCTCCACCACAATATGCTAATAAAACTATGGCATTTGTTCATCCATCTTTGAATCGTCTAGTCAAAGCTTCGTCTTTCCCAAAATAGGCGCAAATTGACCTGCCCTCTCGGGGACAAACATGACTGCCAGTCGCCCATATTCAAAATATTCTGGGTAAATATTATATCTAACCTATATTTTGACCTGTACTTACTCTGCACTGAATATGAAGCTGATCGGATAAAAACTGAAGCTGTTACTGCACAGTTCAATCACATGAAGCAACAGGGCCACCAGCCAACCATCTTAGAATTGATCCAGTTCAAAATTATGTACTTTTACTTGTATATACCCTGTACCAAATATAAAACTGATCAGATAAAAACCGAAGTAGTTATTGCAAGACAAAGTAAATGTCAAGTACAAAAAATGTCGAAGGTTCAGATCAGCATTTGACCTACTTCTTAAGGTTATTTTAAAATGTCACCTACCACAATATGCTCAATAACTATGGCCTTCTTGAATCCATCTTTGAATCATCCACTAAAAGCTTCAACTTTCCTGAATTGGGCGCAATGTGACGTGCTTCTTAGAAACAAATATGGCCACCAGTTGGCCATATTTAAAGTGATCCAGGTCATTTACCCTGTACTAAATATGGTGTTGATAGAATAAAACTGAAGCAGATATTGCGAGACAAATAAAGTGTTACGCACAGCAAAAAATGTTGAAGATTCGTACCAGTATTTGAACTACTCCTCAAGGTCACTTTAAAACATCACCTGACCTATCAACCTATGGCCTTCTTAGAACCACCTTTGAATTTTCCAGGTAGCGCCTCGTCCTTGCAATTATAGATGCAATGTGACATACCCTCTCCAGAACAAACATGACCACTAGTTGACCACACTGGAAGTAATCCGGGCCAATATTATGCCTAAACTGTACTTTGACCTGTACTTACTCTGTATCGAAAATGAGCTGATCGGATAAAAACCGGAACTGGAGTTCCTTTCATTTTTCTAAATCAAAATTTTCACTTTCTTGTAATGTTTTGCTTTGATATATTATTAATTTTATGATTGTCGGACTATTTAGCTTTTTACAGGTATTTGTTAATAGCATCAAAAAACATTCTTGCCAACAGTGATCTGAGGAATCTCTGCAATCCCATCATATTTTTGTAAAATGCCATCCAGATACAGCGGTGGCCTTTCATTACGTATCAAGTTAAGCACAATTTCAAATAAAAGTATGATCAAATTCTACTCCAGCCAGAACTGAAGTTCATTTGATTTTTAAGTTATTTCATCTTTGTTGTGTCAAAGATATTGGTAACTTCAATTATGTAAGTGTTCCAATATAAGATAAAATTTGGTATGTACAATTTTCAGGTCATTGACTTCAAGGGTGAGTTTCTCAAAACGTATTGTATCTTAAGCCTAAGTTTATGATTCAATTTAAACTACACTAGACTTTACGATAGACTTAAAACGACGCCCATCGTAAGATACAGTAACGAGAAACCCACCCCAGGTACGGTGTGGTACCTGTGTTGATACAGAAATCAATTCTCATAGCACGGATACCTTTCTAGTAAAACTAAAAATCAAAACACTGGTTCAAAACATAAGTTTATTTTTGAAAACTATAAGTTGTTTGGAAAAGTGAGAGTATTCATTCCAGTTATTGCGTGGCACTCTCTATATTACCAGTTAATTACTACTCTATCTTATTCCACATGTTGAATGCAAGTTCCAACTAACCATGTCTGGCAAAAACCATATTGTACAATTACGTTGTATGAAATTCAGGTTAGCTATTGGTTATTAGCACTGTGATGGCGACATTTTACAAAGACAGTTCAAATGGAGACAAATACTACCAACTTCAAAAAAAAAAATACGACCTTCGAAGAAGGACACCAAAGAAGACTGATGCCGTTGTACATCTCAAAAAACCGATTAAAAAGAAATACAAGCATCGAACAGGGACACCGAAGAAGACTGATGCCGTTGATGCTTGTAACCTCCATGCATCAGTTGAAACTTTGTCAAAACAACTGACGATGCCTAAAACTTTGCCTGACTGGATTTTCAGGCAAGTAAAATTAACAGTTTTAAACACAGAAACAGACCTATCAAAAATATAAATATCAAAAAATTCTAGTTGGATTTTACTATTTTGTCCATTTAAATACTGTATGTATTGGCCAGTAGCCCAAACCACTTCATAATTATTTCTTAAACACTTAAAAAAATGTACAAAATAAGGATATGCTAATAAAGTCCATTTTCTTTTAACATTCTGCATTGGTTTTTGTAGTGGGATGTAGTCACTACGGACATGCAGTAAAAAGTGCTTCAGTTGCCAATTTTTTTTATTATATTATCCTATAATGTAGGAATGAATTCATTAAGAAGTTGTCCTCTTTTCTTTACAGCTTGGACAGTTTTCGTAGTTGCCAGTCTTACCGGGGTAAAAATGATCAGGAACAGTTTATTGTCTTTGTTCTTAAAAATATACCCAACGACAAATTACAAAAAATACTGGAACATTCGGATGTTCTAAAAGTAGTCAAAGTTGAAGAGGATGATTTTTCTGTTCCAGTTATGTTTTGCCTCCAATATGGAGATAAAATATTAACTCCAACAGAATATGACTGGCAAAACAGAAGAGAACTAGAAGGAAGTGGGACAGTATGTTGTTTTGGAAGCTCACAAAATCCCCAAGAGCATTCTCTGCGAGTTTTAACTGCTTACCATCTGTTCATACCTGATTATCAGTCTTTTTATGTGGAATGCCTTGACATTCTAAAATACGACTCGTGGCCTTCTGGGTTTGAGATGGTTTCACCATGGTGTAAGCAAATTGTACAGCTAGCCGATGTTCTAGCCAGAAAACATGAGTATGCTAGTCCATACATACATGAAGTTCTACTAAACAACACAGTTCAGAGAAGTGGCTTTGGTAATACATGTAAAGAAGTTTTTGACAAAATTGTACAAAATACGCGAAGCACTAAAAGTTTCAAGTATTGGACTAGGCAAGCAACTGAATACTTGAAAAAAAAAGTGGGAGATGAGCTCTCTGACTGTAGTTCACACTGTGTGAAGTTTAATAATTCAAACGAGCAACTTAACTGCAGTTTTCCATTATATCTCCAAGAAAGTTTAGAAGGAAAGCTTCATCAAGGCCTTTTTAGTACTGACTCAGAGTCATTTTGTGATGCAGCATTGATTGAGTTAAGAGTGAAGCATCAGGGTGAGTCTGTAGATCACTACACAGGTGACTTTGACTCGACTTTACAGAACCGTAAAGTTAGAAAGACTGGTCTTACAACTGGCTTAACCTATGGAAGAATAACTATGTTTGACACCTGTGCAAAATTGGGAAAGTATCCGCTGAAAAATGTAATTCTTGTTTCATCAACAGAACCAGGCGAGCCATTTGGAGATCATGGTGACAGCGGCTCCTTGGTATGGATGGAATTAGAAACAGAATGGGTTCCTTAGGGTATTTTTGTAATGGGAAATTATGACCATGTGTATACAGATAATGGAGATGAATATGAGGTTAAAAATGGTTTTATTGTTCTACCATTAAAATTTGTGTTCCATGAACTGTCTAAAAAGTTTGAAGGACAGTACAGTATTAGCACAGATGCTATGTGCCAGTACTGTGTAGACTAGCTACTTTTTGCATTCAGTTATCGTTCACTTATTTCAAAGCTTTAGCTACGATAAAAATAATCTATTGATAGCTTTAATTTAAGTCGTTTTATGAGTTTGGTGAGTGTTTTAAGTAATTACTAGAACACAGATGACTTCTAGCTACTCAGTATTTATTTATCAGAACATTTAAACTAGCACTGGTTCATAAGTGATTCTGTTTGTAGTTTTCTATTTTAACATTGAAGTCTACAGTTACTTATATATGGCTGCTGTGCCATTTAAAGTCAGTTTAGTTTCATGTATTTCTTGTTTTAGAGTCTATCAGGCTTCAATATATATTTTATTATACATCTCAATTAAGGTTCATATGAACAGTATAGTTGGTGGTGTGATGCAGCTGGTGTTTAGAAAACAATAATATACTGTATACTTTAAGGGACAATCATGTATATTTTACATGCTCTCATTGTTTGTATTATTATGTCGTACTTAGATTTCTATTACGAATTATTTTGTAATTAGTTTTAGATTGAGTTTCATGTTATTGTAATTTTTATTTGTTTATATTCAATGGAGAACTTTATGTAAGTTAACTGTGTGTTGAGTTTCTGTCTGTCTGTCTAATATTTTACATCTTTAACTGTAGTTATTCTAATTGTAGTATACGTGTATAAACTTATTCATTTGCATATTAGATAGTCTGCACCTGGTCCTGACATCCTTATATTTAATACACTGAAGCATTTATCAATGGTACTGAGTGCGCTGTTTTCTTAATGCTTGTATATTGTGTGTTGGCATTGAAACTTCAATAAACGTGTACTGAAACAACTTCGCCTAATTCCTTCCTGTTCTAAGTTATCAACCCTAAAAGATTTTTTATAGCTTCTTAAGAAACATTTTCTTCTGTCAGATTTCTTTTTTATTCCATGAATTCTTTTCAATTTTTATTCAATATTTTTTTTCAGTGTTTTTGTCATTTTTTCATAAAATGTTTATGTTTCCACATAATTGCTTTTTTCATTTTTTTGCTTATTTTAAATCTTTTTTGCAAAAAATGCTTGCCTTACAATTAGAAGTTCCCATAGCTATTTACAGTACACACAAAAAATCCAAAACTTCAGATAAAATTTTGCAACTTGATAATTCCTTTTTGTAAAAAGTTAATCTGAAGTCACACAGAAACAAGATACCAAGATATAAGCTGCAAGAAATGTCAACAACTATTAAGCAAGACAGTTGCTACAAACATCCACTAACTTACACCACGTTACTTTTTTGTCCCCAGTCTCCATGAATACCAGAGTATAGAACTACATTTTATCTTACCTGGCATGTTGGGTGCCATCTTCATCTCCCTGAGAGTGTCAGGTGTCTTTGCTGCTTTTAGAGTTGACTGATCTTCATCCCATGACATCACATCTGGGGACGGAGGTACAAGTCCAAATCCAGCAGTCTGAAATAATTACTTGTTAACTTTAAATGACGAATAGAGAGACACACTAATATTACCATTGACAGAAGATATTAAGCAACCCTGTGTTGATACAGCAGCAATATTGTAAGTACCATCATTATGATGACAGTATACAGGAAATGCTAGAAAGTATACTGAGAATAAGCCCAACCATTGGGTACACGATCCTCTATTTACATGTATTTGTAAAAATTGTTAGGAACATAAGCTAACTTCTGGACACACTTCAAATATGTTTCGGAAATGTAATAGTAAACTATTTGTGTCCGAAAATCTATCCGTGTTCCTAGTAATTTGCGCAAGAACATGGACATGATGGTCCGGATAGGAGATATTTCAGTGAAAATATCATAAAAGGGCAGAAAAATATGTGTCAGTGAGGATTGATGATTCATGTATACGCTTGACAGGCAGAGGCCTAACCACTGGCTGTAATACAAAACAACTAAGAAATCATGATAATCATAGCAGTATTGGCATTTGCTAACAGATACCATGAGTTCATAATACATATGCACTTAGGCCGACTCACATTTAGTTGTACACGGGGGGAGGTCACTATTTACATGTGTATAATATATTTACTGCTTTATTACAAACTATTACATGAATTGATTAGAAATCCAACACCCAAATTAATTTTATTGAAGTGCTTCCCTCCCCTCCTGTACAACTAAAAGATTAACAACCATTACCATATTTCTGACATTTATTGGTGTTCTTCCGTGCGTGGTCGTCTCATCTACACATGCTCGGAGACTTGCTACCGATTGCTTCAACTCAGGTAACAACTCACCCTCAAGTTGTTGCCTGAAAACAGAAAGAAATAAAATGAGTAATTCGAACCAAGTCTGTAAAATTCCAAATCTAAATTTCCTATTTTAGAACAGAATTAATATCGCAAGTCAGGTAACTTTGCGTGGCCTTGGAACAGAAATTAAAACAAAATAAACAACAGTTACCTAATGAGCAGTGTAATTTGATTAGAAATGATATCCCAGTGTTCTCCATAAAACCCCAAACATGGATAGATAAAATGTTGATAAATAATACAAGATTTATGTACTAAAGTTCAATGGTGCCCTGAACAAGTATAAGTTTTATGTAGAGAACACTGTATCCTACAATATGACAACCAGCAACAAAGTGATAGATAGCAGTGAAAACATGTGAAATACATACAGAATCCATTACAAACAGCAACATTAGAACACCATTACTCCGGACCATTACATTTCCCATCGACTTCTGTTATAACGTTTAACACAAATATAAAATAGAACAACAATGGTCTCCGAGCTATTATCTGTTTATAATATGGACGTCCTACACTGATATAATGCAGCTATGTTTTTGTGCAGTCTTTACGGTACTTATTTCAAGAAAATCGTGTTATTACATTATCTACTCATGAATCACACTATTTCAAAGGCAAATAAGCACGGTTCCACATTTCAACTTAAAAATAGCACATTTTTTAAGCTTCTGCCAGAAAGCACAACAGGTTGACATTATGAAGCAGCCAAAGTTGAAATGTTCCACTCCACAAAATGGAAAAAAAACATGTGCACTAATATGCTGGTACTACGATCAATAAGCAGTGTCAACAAAAGTCGCTACTTTTTAACGGGATAAATTCTGTTACATATTTACCTAAGTTGTTCAGCATTGGCAAAGTGTGCATGGTGACTGTGAACTTGAGTCATAACTGTTGCTGCTTGTTTATCAAAATCTGGAACACCCTCTGTCAATGAAAATATTAAAATTTAAAACAAAGATAAGACAAATCTACATATAGTGAAGATCGAACACATTGTAACAAGCATCCCTATATTTTGTCTATAAGCGAATTTTAAATAATAAAGTATTGATTTTAAGTTATTAGATAAAGGAACAATTCAAATGAAGGAACAAAACAGTAGATATCAGCACCAGAATAAACTATTCTATTATGTGGTACAGCACATCATGTCCAATCAATTCCACCTTTTGCAGCTATGGAAGCTAGCCTCATTTATTTAGGAATTGTGGGATCAATGGGTGCTATTTAGGTTGCCACCAATAGAACAGGACTAGTTTACTGGATTTGGTGGGTTCTTTTACAAAACCACACAAGCATGCACATGAAAGAAAATATAGTCTCTATGTTTTAATTTCCAAATATTTCTGCAATGAATGTTACTGACTCAATTGAATTGGTTTGGCTGTAGTTGGTGAGCTAATCTCTCCAAATTAGCTATTACAAGGCAGTTATAGAAAAAAATATTGGGAAATTAAGGCACTTCTTCATTTTTTCTATGGGGGAGGTTGTTATTTAGCATTATAGTGCGTAATTATACAGTGTGCAATTATATTTATGAGTGGCTGGTATGCAAAACATACCGTCCTAAAATACAGTATATTTTCTGGAATATTTTCAAACAGATTATAAGAGTAAGTATGATAACTTACTTTCATGCAACCTGTCAATATATAAATGCAGAGACAGGTTCCATAGTTGTACAAGACTCAGTAGATTCAGCTTCCCACCTTGGTAGGTGTTACCAACATTCCTCTGAAAATAGTTTATATTAAATATTAATTATTATTATTGACTGTGACCGAGGGGTAAATGAAGATATACTGGCCCAGAAAATACAACAATGCAAGCGAGGTTCTCAAATATTATAATGGATTATTTGTTTATAAATCAAGCAGATGCCCAGTATCATGTTAAGCTCACTGAACAACATGAACTGTTCCAGATTTGTTGTACAGCTCTTGTTTTTGCTTCACATGACTGCATGATTATCCAGCATAGCTTCATGAAGTACCTCAACTTCCACACTAAGGTTAATCATGTGAGCTTGTTTCTCTATTACAGTTTTTTCCAAATTTATGTAAGAAAAAAAATGATTGCGTCAAAGGTAGAACTTTTTCTGGATTAGCTTAAATCTGTTGTTCAGTAAGTGCCTAATATTAACTTCAATAAAAAAATATCCAATGTTTCACGTTTGTTGTAAAATTCATCCAATCATCCTCCAGTTTGTTATCAATCCATTGTCTGCAGCGAACAACAAAACCTTTATAAACATATACGGCTCAATTCCAGTATTAACCCAAACCAATCTTAGTTGCTTTATACTAAAAACTAATTAAAAAATATCAAATATTTGTAAATCTAAAATTTTTATGCAGTTTGTCAGATTGACAAGGAGAGTTAAAGGCTCTCAAGGAAACTTGTATGGGTTCTTTGTATTATTTAATAAGGACTAAAATTCAGATCAGAAGCATAATCCATGCATTCTCCAGTTTCAAAAAAAAACATTGATGAACAGGCAGGTTATGATTCAGTACAAACTCATTTTGCCAGAGAACAGTCAGCGAACTAACGATAAATACCTTTTGCAGTTCTAACTCGCATTCGTGTAACAATATGTCAGGGACCTTGACCTTTATGTCAGCAGCGTTGAGTTGGTGCTTGTTCACCACGCCCTGTAGAATAGATTCCACAACACTCATTTCATGTTCCTTTGTCTGCGTATAAGCTTCCAAGCTTTTCCATTTCTCACGAACCTAAACAGAAACAATATTTTAAACGGTTATAAAGTGCCGCTTAATATCCATAGCAACAAAAATTTGAGCGAAAATGCAACTTCAGGATACATATCAGGGTTTGCGGAACTTTTCCATGTCAGACCAATTTATTACTAAGTCAGACGTTTACTGACATAACAAACTTTATATGTACTGTTCTAAGAAAATCGTAAAGCATACTTCTAAAATTGTATTGTATTCATTTTGCAATAATGGATCCGCCAGAATTTGAAGTACACCATAAACAGCATTATTTGAACCACGAGTTTCTACAGCTCACACAATTCAAGAGTTTGTACCAACAAACCACTCAAGACATCTAATGAAACAACAATGACAAAATGTCATATCAGATGTTCGCATGAGCCGCATACTCAGACAAACTGTCACCTTGGAAACTGTGTGCGCACGATTTACAGATTGTTTATCAAGTCCTTGAGAGTAGAAATCTGGAGTCGAAGTTTTCTTCAGCGGTGTGCCGAGAAAACCCATATCAGCAGCTTTCTTAATTTCTTTTTCTAACAACTGTTCTTTTTTTCTTAATGCTTTGGCTAAACTGCGATTCTCTTTGACCAGGTCACTGCAAATTATTAGTAATTATTATTAATTTACATTTTTAATTTTAGGCACTGGCTTTGTACATCACATATATTACATTACTGTGGAGAAAAATAAACGTCCATTAGAAAAACTATTTGCACCTCTGGTTATGAACCCAAAAACTCCCACAGTTCCGTGTTTTGTGACTAACACACGTGAGAGCGCGAAGAACTGTGTCATTGCGCAATCATGAAAAGCAGATAGTTTGGGATCATTTAGGTTTGCCAGCAGGTGGCACCACAGAGACTGCAGATAATCTATTCAGTTATCAGAAATAGTC
>JAOXYB010038629.1:0-13377 GCA_028565635.1 Phoronis ovalis | reverse complement strand
TTCCCGTTTAGGGGCTTATTTTGCACCCTACGGACGAGCATGAGTACCCGACTTTTTTTCAAGTGAGCCCCCCGGGACATTTGTGTTTACATTACGGGATCGTGACTGTATGTATTAGTGTCTAGATAGAATGTCGAATAGATACAATAATTTCGTGTAAAACGTAACATGGTTCAACAATGAAACATATCGCATCACTACATAATTATTGTAATATCTAAATTAGACAGATGAAAACACTTTCTTGTTTTAATTGTCTGATCTTCCGTCAACATATAATTTAATATAATGTTCTGAAAGTAACTGGGACCCTATAGAAAAGTAGTGTTCGATAAAAAGGATGGAAGTGCCCCCCCCCCGGGACGATGCCACATTCTAATGTTGTGTAATCCTTGATTCCTATATACTACTTTGATCTAGGATAAGCCAACCAAATTCTTTGTTTACTACTTTGATCTAGGATATATATAAAACTCCAAGAGTTTTATATGTCCTAACTTTGATCCACCATATATCAAACTGATGACAAAATATCCAACGTGGGCAATATATCTCGGTGAATGCGGAAATTTCCCGCAGTTTTGAAAAAGTCCTTCGATCGATATAGTGTTGTGTGGGTTAATTAGGTAATATGTTGTGGTTGAAAATTATACAATGCGGGACTTAAAACTGAAGATTTGGAAGCATTTTTCAGGGTCGCGCTGCATACAAAATTGCTTTGGAAATATACTTTCAGTTACACCAGGCATGGGTCCCTAAACATATTGATTGGCAGAAATTTGTTTAACACTTGAAACCATTTCGTTGAGCGCGCGCCACCAGATCGTTAGATGCGTACAAATTACAAGTATTACCCGAGTTCCATTAGCGTGCATAGTGAATTTATAATTGCATGTCCGGCTAACGGAGCTCGGGGATTATTAGTAGTAAATTGTCAAACGATCTGGTGGTGCGCTCAACGAAATTGGTTAACGCTAAACGAGTATGTGCCAACAGCGGGTGTACACACACACAATATTTGTTTATTCGATATTTGCTAAGGACAAACATCTATCTAATATATGAATTTTTCTCTCTTCAATTTATAAATTAATATTTATACAATTTAATAAATGAATTTATTAAATTGTATAAATATTAATATACTTATATAATGTAATGAATTATATAAATATTACTACCGTTTACAACGAGATGTGACGCGCTGATTTCGTTATTTGTTACGTCATAAAAAAGTGAATCAAGGACATAGTACCACATACCATAACGGGGGTCGCACTTCTTTTCAAATTGTAGTAATATATTTGCATAATTTACTAAATTATACAATTATATATATTTGTCTTAGGAAAACGTGGCATACTTCATTTTTAGTTAATACTTTAGTGTATTTCACTTTACAAAACTCATGCAGTCATGCATGAATCAAAAGTTGTAATTTATCTTCTGAAACTATATGTCCTTATGTGGATCACTGATGCAAATTATCAAGCTATGTATATAATTTGTTTACTTCTTTGTTTTTGCCTTTACTTAAACAAAACCTGCTGCTGAGACAAAAAGTGCTTCTTAATTAATGTGAAGATTTAGGGTGTATGCCAAGGTTTCCCGATGATTAATAATTGACAACAGGCCATGTTTTTGCTGCGGTATGGGATAGTTGATCCTAAATAAGTAATCAAAGCAATTGTTTCCTTTGATATTCCTGTGTGATATATATGATGGAGACAGGGTGAGCGGGTTTCCTGAACGTGGGAAAAGGAACTACTTAGTAATTCCATAGTAATACGTACGTATTTGAGTCATAACAATTAACGGTAACAAAAATGAGGGAACAATGAGGGAAACAAACCACTAATGAATTTGCGGTATTTTTTTTTGATATGGTATTTGCAAATGGTATGAGATAAATGATACGACGTGATTTGTCAATTCGTATTTGGACATTTTGCAAAATTCGTAATGATGACGTTTGCATGCTATGAAAAAAATAAATATAAAAAATACGGAAAGATAGATTATTAAGATCGGATCCGGTAATCGGATAAAAAAATAGTTTTCGTGTTATATGGGATGGTCAAATGAGTTTACTTTGTTTCGTTACTACACGGAGTCGTTTGTTTATATACGTCAAATAGATAAGGAAACAGAATATAATTACAAATACGAGTTAGGCAACTATACAACTTTCAGTTTGTAGATTCTCGCATTGATGACCATCTACTATTGCAGATACAAAATTAATTATTCAAAGCAAGCAAAAAAGCAGCTCTTGCTCATTATGACAAAACTTATGACACAGAATAAAATATATATTAATTAATATCAATCATAAACCAGTAAAACGCTAAAAAAAATCCCCAGTTTGTGGATTAATGTATCCCTGGTGCATAATGATGTATGCATGCGCGTAACCACAATGACCAGGACCTTAGTGTTTCATATAAAAAAGTAATTGATTGAAAATAAACAAAAAAACATATAATCAATTGTTAGTGCATTATTATAACTAATTATAAAGCGATGGTCCATGGACATTTCCATGCTTTACAAATAATAAGGGAGTAGAGAAAAACGGTTAGGTACCTCTACAAATGGTTCTATAAACCGCTATAATCACTGTGTTCATATTGGCTCAAGAGAGCAAAGTAACTAAAGGCTCAAACCAATTAAAAAATATTCAAATGAATCATTAAAAACGTAACACCCAAAGACAATATCTACGTGGTTAAATGAACTTAGAATTTCGCCTGTTATAAATCAACAGAAAATAAGGAGTACAAACGGGAACTTCCAAGGGTGTTGCCGATCACCGTCACAATAAACTGCAATTTCGATATTCTGGCAAATTTTCTCTAGATGAGTCTGTAAGTTTTAATGCTTATTTCGCTTTTTTTTATTATTCTAGGTTTGTTTGTACTATTAAGTTACTTAAGTTATCTGTTTTTCTTGTTAGCAAGTAGACTGGACGCGTGCATAGTAATAGTAACCATAATACTCTATTACTCAGTTTACCGAATTGTGAATTGCGGTTTTGTGGGTGGTGCAACTTCAGCATATAGATTGGAATTTACTTCTTACAATGTTCTTACTATAAGAAGAATGCATGCAATTTTTTCTCCATCAACAAATGTAAATAAAATACGGAAGTATGAGTGTGCAAAAAGTAAATGTGTATTTAACAGCCTGTTTATATAGACCTATAAGTTTATATACAAACAACGAAAAAATGTTAAAATGTTTACTACACAAATGCCATAGTAATAGTGAACAATGTTAATACATTTCATATCAAGTATTCTTTTTTTAATACACTAGAGAACAAATTACACTTTATGTAATTTAACAAAATGCATGTTGTGGTTTCTAAGTACATATCACACACGAGGTTTACCAATGTTGCTCTTTGAGTGTGAGAACGTGAATGCCCAAAGATGAATTATAGAAGAAGATTAGATGTCGCGTTTTTTCCTCGGGGGGCACTCAAATGAAATGTGGATAATCACGTTCGTAACTAAAAATGAGTGAAAAGCGTGTCTATTTGAGGACCAGACGCGTAACACGTTTAGGGTAGGAAAATCAGCAATTTAGACCAAAAATGGTATAGTTTTTAACCCTGGTCTTGCTTAGAAAAATTTCCGTTTTTGTATAGGATTCCAACTTCGGTGAATACATCTTGCGTAGACTTCGTTGTCTTTTTTCACTTATCCCAGTCTTGGATAGGTAACCAATTTCGGCATATGTCTTGCTAATGGTCCATTATCGAACATCCTTAACTACTTTTTTCGATGCTTTTTTCGACGAGCATGATGACCCACAGATTATATTTAAGTATCCCGCCTCCCAGGTATTTTTATTTTAGAAAATAAAACGATCTCCAGCCTACATTTACAGTTTATGCGGTCGCATGGAGTTCTACTAGCCACCACTTTATGCTGTCTAATTAGTTGTCTTTCAGTATAAATTAAGTTTAATTTTGTAATTAATTAAACGCATCATCTACTTACACTGTGCTTGCCACCTGTATATATTTGCACAGAGATTTGCACACCAGATTATGATTGTAACACATCCCGGCCTACGCAATTATAAACACAGTTCGATCTGCACCCCTTTTTCTACACTAAGTCAAGTGGATATATTCTTATATTACATGGGATGCATTGGTCCAGTACATAGGAAATTCAGTGAAAGAATTCCCTGCGCTTGGCCAGAGTTGTGTGTACAGTGGATCCGAGACATTTAGTTGTTTATCCCTTGTCTATAACAATTATTCTGTTTTTGACTGTATGGCACCCTCAACTTGGATTTTCTCAGTCTTATAAACTTTCAGTAACAGATGAATTACAACATTATTATCTAAGTTTCCGGCATCATATATATATATAAGGAGTTCATATCTTATTATTACATAGAAACAGCACAGTCGCCGGATATAATTATGTAAATAAAGCAACCACAAGTGTATGGAAAAAAATATCTAATGGGAGTGCAGATGAATAGAACAACAAATATCATTGTTAATTAATATTAAGCTGTATCTATTTTTAGATGTGACGGAATCCCCGTTGGATACAACTAGTCTAGCAATTTAGCCACGCCTACAGTTTTGTGATTCGCTATAGGCACGCTTATGTTTGGCATATACCAGATACAAATACAGTGCGGATCACTCGCTATAAATAGAGCTACCACAAGATGAGTATAGTCCAGAAATCACCAAGAAGATATACCGGTTACCACGTGTCTGGGATTTTAAAATGAATCTAGAAAGACTTGCAATATTTCTAACACTTGTAGCGATATCAAGGACGTTCGTTAATGCAAGGCCAGCTAAACGGCACAATAAAAAAAACACAGGTTTAAAAAAAGCAAGGATAGACGCAATTAAAAGTGATATATTAAATAAACTTGGAATGAGCGATGTGCCGAAGATTAAAAGCGTCAATACTACCATAGAACAAAAAAGAAAAATGATACAGTTATATAAAAAGAGTTTAGAAAATACAAATGGTCGATTTCATGAATTATATAGTGATGTCGAATTTACAGCAAAAAAATTCCACTATTTTACAGGTATGTATTTTTTTCACAGGATATTTTAATGTGATGTAATTAGAACGAGCATGGACGGTAAACTGACCTTTGACATTGTGGTGAGTAATGTAACTGCAAAGTCACTCAAGCGTCGCCGTGTTCGTACCTATAGTAGCAACGGGCTAGTAACTTAAGGCAGTCTGTAAGATCAGTCCTCGATACCTAACCCTTGGACACCAGGCTGGGACATGACTCATAGCCCAAAAGATCATGTCATGTCAAACCAGCCGATCATCTTTTCATTCATTTGAATAGATCAATGACCCATAACTATATATATCAACTGACAGCAACAAAATCCACGACTCCATGACAAGCCGTAGGTTGCACCTGGGACTATTATAACTATTAAACTTAGTTATATTAGGCTGCATGTATCCTCGGGCATGTATCCCGGACTATCTGCAGAGTTAATTTGATCAGGATAACCTTTGTTCCATTTCCGACATTTCTTTCATATAATTTCACATAAAAACAACACTTAGTTACTGTATCGAAAGATATTTTTTGTCGGATATCAGATCAATGTACAATTCTAGCTCGATGTATGATGACAATGCAAATTATTAATCTCTGGGATATACTTAGTAAACAATTATTTTTGTCATTTCGTGCACAGATTTCCACGACTAAAAATAATCTCACCAACGCAAAACTATTCCTTTATTGCGGTTTAATAATAATAATCACGTTTTTATTGCCCAGTTTGCAGTGTAATTCAATTATATAAGGATATGACCGATTAAAATAAATATAGTTATTTAATTCTTGTCGTTCAAACTAGTTATTAATAACAGATGCTGACTTTTTATAAACAGTGATTACTGGCACTGCGTACCTAATTAATAAACATGTGAACGGCCCAGTGTATGTTATACTCATTTAGATACAATAATTTTTTAAAGGTCAGATTTAGTAGAATTCAAAAACCATGCAAACAACTACACGTAGGTCTCATTTTGGAAAATTCCATGTGTTTGTTATGTTTATTTCGCCAGAATGTTTTTTTTTACACAAAAATGAAGCGAATATAATAGCAAATTAAATAAAATCAAATTGTTACTAGACTCTGAAGGACGAAAAGCTGTAATATAAATAGTTTATCTTACGAATTTACAAACAACCTTACTACTTTAGATAAAGCTTGTTGATGTAACATCTCGGGGGGCACTTGTGGAAAGAGCAAGTAAACAAACGCGAGCATAGCGGTAAAAAAGACCCTAAACGTGTATAAACTTGACTAAATAGCACCCCTTTAGAAAACTTGTAGGTTTAAAAAGTGTCAATTTGGCAAGCCAATTTTACGCACCAATCTAACTGACGGCAAACAAACATCCTTTAACAGACCTAAATCTTAAAAACAACGCCTTACGTGTTCAATTACAAAATTACCCTTATTCACGTAATTTTTCGTTCCGTGTTTTTACCCACCTTTACCACCAAGCGTCCCTCAGGTGTAAAATACATTGCACCTATTCGTTATCAGGGTCTTAAAAATTAAGATTTTGCGTATCCCCTTGGTTTTGCTTTTTTTTGCATGAACGCTAAACGATTAGCTCAAATTATCTGTCCAGACACTTGATAATTGCAGTACCATGACGTGAAACCAATCCATTGATAATTATTGAAACTCATTTTATTACGATGAATAGAAACAGACAAGACTGTCTATCACAAAGCAGGAAAAGAGTTATTCGCTTGTAGTAAAAATCCATTCACTAATTTCATTATATATCTCTTACACAGGAATAGATGCTTGTGCATGATATAAAGTACATTTGACGTATTTTAACCTATGAATGACCACACATTCACTTAGCAAAATTTTGACATCTAAACTATTACAGTAATAGTAATTCAATAAAATAACTCCTACCAGCAACAATTGTGACTACGTTTGTCTATTACAAGAAAATCATTGTTTATTTCCGACGATTGTGTCGTATATAATTAAATTTGAAGAAGTATTTTAGTTGACAAGAAGAATATTAGTTGACAGTTGGACGCCTGATTTCCTTAATTCAACAATAATGCATGGGCGGGATGACCTTTGTAATAATACCAGACTCCGAATTTTTAAAATTAATATTCCCAATATTCAAATATAAACTTTACGGTTATTAATGCCTACACTCTGGATATATGACATATATGCTACTACTTCATAAAAGCCGTAAAGGCATGAAAATTCAATAAAATTATAAACTTTAAAACCAGATATTTACTTTTTTGGATAACTAAAAGTTAAGTCAGCACACATTGTAAGAAGAGAATGATACTGTAATGGTAAAATATCTAATATAAAAAAGAGACATAACTCTAGGCGTACGGGCACCAAATCGTCGTGACCGCACAGAGGTGCCTCTAGGTTCAGAACTTAAGGCAACCCTCAGCTAACCACTCAACCAACCACATACCCGTATGCGACCTGTAATTTTTCTAAGTGTTCTGACAAGCATAGCTGCAACAGGTGGTTAATGCAGTGGTTGAGAGTATGCATTGATTTTATGGGTAGAATCGTCAAGAACACTATCTAAATTTCCAGTTTTTGTCGTTACAGTGAACATTGCTTTAATATATTGCCAGTTTTTATTGTTACGGTGTTTTTGTCATTTGTTTTGAAAATTAAGTCATTTGAAAACAAATATCGTAACAAGAATATTATTGCAAGCCACAAATAGCAATAAGAAAGGATCAATTAACAATAAATATGTTGTATAATGAACTGGTACATTTCTTGGTATGTACTAAGATGACTGAAGGATGAACTCTATCTCCAAATATGATATTTTTAACAACTTTGAAATAGTTGCAATGCCAGACAACGATTGCAGGTGATCAAGGCTTGAAACCAAAAGCCATAAACCTTCATACCATTGCAAATTTAGGAAAAAGGGCGTCTACGATGATTTGAAAAATTGTGTTTAAAAACGAAAAAGCATGTAGAGAATGGTGGATATTAGCGTATCTGGGTTTTTGGTAATATATCGGGATATATCGCCAATGCAAACCAACACCTGTTTTAAAAAATACACGAATAGCAAATTAATCACATTTTTGCATCATTTTGTAACAGGTGAGTACTACAGTGAAATTACGAGGAACAACTGCAATTTACTAAGAAAACGGGACATAAACTAAATTGAAGACGGAATTTCTAAAATACCTTGATATATTTGATTTATTGGCTAATATGATAACTAATTCTTTCCAGAAAGTTCCTGTAAACATGAAAGAGGCTTTTCGTAAAACATTTATACTTGTCAGCAAAATTATTCTAAAAATTATGAAAAACATCCCGTGGTTAACGCATAGCAGGTTCTCGGAAGCAGGTGTATTTATTTACAGGCTGGAACTGTATAGCCTCAATAGATTTTTATAGTAATAACAATATGATCACAGTTAATTTTTCACGGCTTCATAAAATGTACACAGTTAAAATAAATGTGGGTGGGCACTCTACATATTTGTCTTCACAAAAGAATCATTGTGAATTTCAAAAAATCATCACGTCCTTTATATTTCAAAACATTCCTGAGGATAGCCAAGATCCCAAGAGCTAATTGAAACAGTAAGGTGTTGTTAAATATAGCTTAATAATATGAATAAAAATATGTTTAAGTAGTTTTAAGGGATTTTTTATGAATGGAAGCAAAATATATAGTACTTGAACTTTTCTAATTCATATGTATATTTTATTTCTATCTATAATAAGAATAATAGGTGTTGTCCCATGGCAACCGTGAAAGGGTGCGACAACCGTTTTGGCCAGATAGTGTATTTGTATAGCTAAATATAAATGTTTTCACGTATTATTAATTATGAAAGAAAGAATTCTATGTGACGTTTCGCAAAAATATAAAGCTGTCAAAAAAAGAGATAAATGCAATCCAATCTGTCGGTGTACAATTCAATTGCAGTGTTCCAGGAAATTGCAGACGACATAGCACCCACCTATGCACCAGGAGGTAGCAATGATTTGTGAAGGCCATATAGCATGTACCACCCCGTTTGACACCTATTTTTAAGATTAACATAATAAATCTACGATAAAATTATACAGGCTAAATGCTTTGAAGTTGGAGATAAAAACATAAATAAATATATTGTTTACAAAGCAATGCTGAGCCTGAGTTTAACTTTTAATTGACCGGTGTAATGTAAAGCTTATTTTGACGTACTTGGCTGAAAGTTACCGTCTTGGAAAGAGAACCGGTTATATTAGAAATACCCGACTTCCCAATGACTACATAATGGAACTTAATTCACACTGGTTGAAGGTGTTTTGTGATCTTTAATTAAAGTTCGTATTTAAACCACACATTTCTTGTTAAACTCTTTTGGCGTCGCAGCTTATACTAAAATTCAAATCCAAAATAAAGCAAAAGCAAGGATTGCGAGATGTAAGTCTTCAATGTGAGGTACCGCGAGGTACCAAACTGCGGGACTATCTTGGGTCCTCGAAGCTCAAGGAATCCCGGAATAAAATGTTGGATTGAGAGTAAGAAATTCTTTGTTCGAATATTTGTTGCAGTGTTCCTTGCAGTGAGCAGGAATAATTGCAGGTACATGATATCATCTTGTTATTATTACCCTTATAACCAGGATTCTTCAAAATTATAGGCGTGTATGTATACATGCTGGTCATAAAAATGAAATATTTCCGTTTCAAGGTCCTGCATATTGTATAACGATAAGATACCCAGTTGTATTGGCGTCTAAAATATCATTATATGTGATAATAATTGCATTTTGTTGTATCATAGTTTTTTTTGGCAGTACATTCTGTAACCTGATATAAAATTGATTACCCTTGTTGCTCCGGATATTACCCAAAGTAACACCCCAACGAAAATATATTATTATATTACATTTATATTATATTAAAATAAGGTCAATGCTCGCATATTTTTTATACCTACAGATACACTTTTTGTATATAACAACTTTGTTTTGACCAACGCGTTCAATACTGGAATTCTGATATATTGCTTCTGTTTTTGATATCTTGCCAAATGGGTTAAGAAACGTGGCATATTTAAAGACTAGTTTCCTCATTGTTAGATTACAAATTTAATTGCTAGTATCTTTGATATATGTACTCTACACATTCCTCACACACTATAAATGCCGTTGTTACTACGGAGAAACCAGCATACCTTGACTAGCATGAGGGATCCATGCGGAAATATACGCGGAAAATGTATCCAATGCAGATACAGGTCAAATTTGCAATGACGTGGAAATTGAAGGACAATAACCTTGATAAAAATGCGGGAGGCGTCTTGTAATAAATTTAATACGATATTGGATTTCTTCCCGAGGGAATGTTTCTAGAGTGTAATTTTTGTCCGTTTGCTCCAAGGGATATTGCAATTTCATCGCTATGCCGCAAAAGCTGAGTTGAATAACTCGCATTGTCCTTCGAGTGACACAACTACAAGCGAACAAATCATTTCGCAATTCTATTCAGACATAAATAAACTCAAATATGCAAAATCATCCGATATAGTACCATATTACTATTTACTGGTATTTCTAAGTGATGTAGAAAAATATTAATCTTTTTTGGTATTTTTGAATGGCTGTTTGCAGGAACAGTTGTACCAGCCTATCTTGGTAAAGATATGATAATTCCGTGGTAAGCCGCAACCAAATTTGAATTTCCATGTCTCAATGTTAATAAACTTTGTTCTCAGGGGAAAAATTGGGATGAACGCAAAAGTTTAAAACTGGTGATTATATTATCCCGGGGGGGGTCAGTATGAAAGTGGGTACCCATGTTCCAACATGGCTTTTCCAAAAAGGCCCTAACGAAGTGAAATTCTGCAAAAAAATACACCTCTAAGGAATTGAGTTTTTTTGAAAAAAATACGCCCCTAAGGAAGTGACTTTTGGAAAAACACCCCTAACGAAGTGTCACAATAGCTAAAAAAACAGACCCTAAGCGCATAACGCGCGTTACGAATTGGCGGTTCCAAAAACATACCCTTTCACGCAAAATTTTGTTGGAACATGCGTACCCAATTTTATATTGACTGCCCCCCCCCCTGGTATATATCAAAGAAAATTTTAAATTTGTAGTATTTTGCAAACTAATAAATTCAAGAATATCGTTGTCTTAATTATCGTAAAAATATAAAAGAGTGATACATTTATTAAATTAATTCACAGTTGTAGAGCTTGTTTCGACAACTTGTTCACTAGAATAAGTGTCAGGCTACCAAAATTACAAAAAAACACTTTTATTTTCAAGCATAGAAAATACCCAGGAAAGGTAACTAATGGTGCATATAAATGGGCTTGTTAAAACGTTTAGCAAACAGTCTTTTACGTAAGGCTGAGAACTATGTCTAAACGTGCCTGCACGCAGTTATGTAGCAACTTTACTGGTACACGCCTGATCCAATTATAGAAGCAAGGGAACAATTAATTGTAATCAACGTTTTATATCAATTAAGACCCATTGTTATAGTGACCTAACGGGTTGCCGAAAGCGATCGAAAGTGTGTGTGATCTTAATTTAATTAATTTCTCAAATGATGAACTTCTTGGAAAGCGTTTATCGTTATTAGTATCCGAATACAGTACACGTAGAACAAAAATTACATCGCCCACCGTGTCAAATCACTTGACCAATAACCGTAAAATGTCATTATAAGGTGATCATGTAAAATATAAATGCATTTTAAAGCTGTTAACATGAGTGTTAAAATAATTTTATGCTCTTTTGTTTCAGGTGAATCCATAGAAGAAAACCAGGTCCAATCAAAAAACAGATCTTCAGAAAATAATGGAATATACTTTAGTCTGCACATAAGACAACCGCAGAATGATGCAAATAAAGAACTTATTGTACATTCAGCAAAATTAAAAATATACAAATCTGCAGTAAGAGCAGAAAATCTCATACACTCATCAAACATTGCTAAAAAGATAGCAGTTAATATATATCAAGTGTTGCAGCCACCTTCTAGACGAAATGGAGGGAAGGCGTTACGTCGTTTAATAGACAGTAAAGCAGTAGATCTGAATTATGAAGAATGGGAATATTTTGACATTAAAGAAGCCGTAGAAAGCTGGATTAATAACCCAAACACTAACTACGGTATTCACATAGAGAGTGATGGGCAAAATATAAAAGAAGTATTAACGTTGTCTCAGGAGGAAATATATGGTGAAGATATATCTCCAGGACTGACTGTTTTAACAAGTGAAAAACTCATCTTAGGTAGAAATAGACGTCACCTAGAAAAACAAGACTGTGTTCAAGGTGATGGCGAAAAGAAATGTTGTAGATTTCCATTATATATCTCATTTGCAGACATTGGCTGGGATGATTGGATCGTAGCCCCAGAAGGATATAATGCATTCTACTGTAATGGTAAATGTCCTCACAGATATAAACTAGCTACAACATTTGCTGGGATTAAATCATTACTAAGAATTACAAATCGTGGTGCAGCACCTTCTCCGTGTTGTACGGCAACTAAACTCAGTCCATTACCTCTGTTACATTACGATAAAGACGGTGATTTAGTCGTTACAGAATACTCAGATATGATTGTTGAAGAATGCAAATGCGCGTAACAGTTTTTCTCGAAACAAACTCTACCGATTTAAATCACAGTATTAATTTGCGAAAAAATGTTGGTTTGTGGGAACTGTGTCTGTTTTAGTCTAATTTTAACACTTTCCTGTCGTAAAAAATCATGTTGGTGATCATTTTTATACTCTTAATTTATACTCTGGCGGCCATTGTTGATACACCACAAAATAATACTCCAACTTCAGTTAAAATTTAAGTACCAAATCACATTTTATAAATAGATTAAGCTTTCATAGATTATTTGAATCATTCATATTTAATATTTATTCCTCGATTAAAGAACAATCAAAAGTGGCTGATTGGCCTCAAGAGCAGTAGAACCTCTTGATTCATACGTATTTTATTTTAATGTATGAAGAATTTATGCCAATTGCGCTGTGCCAGTATGAGTAATTTTCCTAAAGGTTGTAAATATTAAATATTGTTACGAAATTTTAAATTATTAATATATTATTTATGTTAAAGTGTATACATTTGTTATTTATGTTCATGTAAATAGAGAGTAATTTATTTATAATGTTTATATGTTCGTCGTTAGTAATAATAAACTATTAAAAGTTAAAAACATAGCATTGGCTTTTGTTTGTGTATGTATAGTCTGTAGTCCAGACTGTTTTCTGCATATTATTATTGTAATATCATTTATTGTAAAATATCATAATATTTGGTTG
>JAOXYB010038606.1:0-13379 GCA_028565635.1 Phoronis ovalis | reverse complement strand
ATTTGAAAAATTCAAAATACCACGTTCTACATTAGGTGGTGTCGCCGTTTTCACTTTTATTCAGGTGTCTTGAAGGAGATTATGTTTTTCCCAAAGTTATTGCGGAATTTCGATTATTTATACATTATGAGATCAACAGTACACCAAAATTATTTCTTTTTCTCACTTCCTCTCAGTTCCGGCTTTTATTCCTTGTTAATGCGAATTTGATTTTATAAGTACCGGAGTAGCAAACGTAAACAATCATATGTTGTAGTTCTTATCAGCGGATAAATCGCAGTCTGAATAAATCCATCCGTTAGTGTTCCATACTTTCTGAACTAATATCTGGATTTAATAGCTTTTGCTTGTTACCTCAAAAAGCAAAAAGAATGATGATACTATTGTTTATATGTTATAAAGCGCCTAAAAATTGCTGGCGCAAGTTGCAGGTTACAATTCAATAAATATGTATAACAATGGACTATACGGGCATCAAGTGAAATAGTTCAATCACACTGAGGCAATTGGATAGAAGGCTAATCCCCGGATGGGTCAAAAGTTTAATGACATATTTGTTTCACTCTTGTTAAATATTGATCAAGCATTGCTAAGCCCAGATGTTAGTTGAGAAGGTACGGATGGATTTATTCAGTCTGGATAAATCGCGACGGCTAATTTCTTATAGTCGATCCAAAAATAAGGCAAAGTGCACGAATAAGGATACAGTAGACGTGTACACTATTTTCTTGTACAATTTCGTAATTATAGGGTATTTTTAAACCAACATTATTTATAGGAAATGCTTGATAACCAGCTTCAAGATATTGGAAAGAAACTAGCTGATCAGCAAAACGATTTTATGAAACACCAAGAACAATTGTTTGAGCAGAACAAGCAGCAGCTTCAGAAGCATTTTGATGGTATTTTTCGTTTTACAAATGTGTCCATTAATGTTATTGTCTTCACGCGTTTAGTTTCTTGTTTTCTGGAACATGGGCTGTATAATAACGTGCACTTACTGTTTCAATGTTTTTATGTGATATACAATTAAACTGCTTTCCATATTACATTCAATTCAGAAAGTTTGTCCACTGAAATTGCCTTTTTCCGTTTTGAAGATATTTAATCAGAAAATGGATCACAACAGCGAGTTGCAAAAGATATACTGTAATATTTTCTTCAGATACTGAAAATCATTTATTGTGTATGTCCCCCCCCCCCCGGATATGTGTTCCTTAATCATATTGGGATTTCACTGTGTATGTAGGGTATAGGTTTGGTCAAAAATCCAAAATAATATATAGTGTATCAAAAAATGGGAAAATAACGACAACGTGCAGATATTCGTATGTGAGATTCATTGTAGATATTCGTATGTGAGATTCATTGCAGATATTCGTATGTGAGATTCATTGTAGGTTAATTAATAAGCATTACAAGTATGTCGTCAATTTATATAAGAACTTCTGTATCTGCACGTACATGCCATATCCTGCACGTACATGCCATATCCTGCACCTACATGCCATATCCTTTGTTTTAGAACTTAAAAGTGATATAGATGCCTACGTAAAAAAAACTATGGATTTTGCTCAACGGAATTTAGATGGCAAAGTCACTATTATGCAAGAACAAGTAAGAGGATTTGTCTTCAAATTTAATAAGTACCGATTGATGGGATGAGACACACTGTAAACATAAGTTAATGTTGTTTCACAGTTTCACGTGAGCTGTCTGTAAAATGCAATACGGATACCGTCATCAGACTTTAAATATTGTTTGCACACTATCCTTTAGTGCAAGTTTAAACATAACTTCAGCTACCACGTAATTTCTGTGTTGAGGTATCACGCTCATTTTGAAATGAATTTTGTTGACGAAATAATTATAACAAAAATTTTGCAACTAAACATTTTTGTACAATATATGAACATGATTTTACGGTATGTATTTTTAACGTACTAGCACTAAATAAGCCATAAAAACTATGTTGATATTTTCTTATAGTCCCAGTTAGCACCACTTTTACTGTAATTGTTTCATTAGGTACGCTTGGCAATGGAAACGTCCAAAGCGGCTGAAAATCAATCTAAAGAAGCTGTACAAAAATCTGCAGATGCCATGCAGCTTTCTGTGAAGACGCAGGGACATGCCGCAGAGGCGGCAAGAGTAGCAGCTCCACTAACTCTGGTATGAGCCCGGGGGTCAATCAACTAACATGTGGGTAATCACGCTCGTTAATAAAAACGCGTGGTGTATATTTGAGGCCCATGAGCGTAAACGCCTTTTGGATATGACAATCGATCAGCAATGTTGACCAATAAGAATATGGTTTTTAACCGTACCTTGCTTAGAGTTGTCTGTTGTATGCAAGACGAGTCTTGCTTATTTAGGGTCCAATTATTGGGGGTATGAATACGTGATTTTGTCGCTCCGTAATGGACTCGAAACCGCCTATTAAACATCATAATACGCTTACAATAAAAAATCTGTTTGATAGTCCCTTGGCGCAGCCATCTTGGAATTGTACAACAGTTTAATGGACAACAATATCCGTTTTACAAGTTCTTTTTTTTTTAATTAGCCAGCAACTATCCACCAGTAAAAGGGGGATACGTAGGTAAAAATTGACGTGATTGACACGCCGGCACGACCTCAAAAATTTCACATACATGAATGTGTACCAGAATATGGCACAATTAGGAATTCGTATGTCAGTGCCAGAATACAACCATCTTGGTATTTCACATAAACACTCCAAAGTCAGTTTGCGCAAAATTCTTCAGTTTATCTCAAGCTGTTTTCAAATTATTTTAATGCATTTTTCTAGTTCTTCTTTAATTTATTAAAATAATATAATAGGAACACAGTGCCCACAGCATAACCATTGTAACCGAAAACTGGTCTGATTACCAATCATATTTTGCTGCAGGCGGCAATCTTAAAATGTAATATTTATGCACGAAAACAGTTTTCAATCCTGGGCCAAACGCTGACGTAGAGTATTGATTGATACTTGTCATATACACTTATATGCATTTTTTTTTAATTTAAAGGGTTATTTGCACCGCCGAATGCTAAATACTCGCAAAATACATTGTTTCAATAATTAAAAAGTGTTTTATGTTTCAGGTACAAAAACTTGAAGCTAGAATTGCTGCACTGGAGCAAGAACGTGAATCAGCCCAAACACTGGTACAAAGGGTTACCTAAACTTGAAAATTGATATAAACTGTGTTTTTTTGTCTTCTAAAACCATATTTCAAATGTTGTTTTTTAAGCAATGAAAGTCAAAACGAGAGGTATTTGAAAATGTATATATATTTGAATTTTTGCAATGTGGGTTTTTTTGAAAGGAAACATGTGTTTCGATGTGATTCTGATTTTTACGTGTTAAAAGTGAAGGATTGCTACAGATGTGAATCTTAGGTTAATTATCTTGAAAGACAATAGCAACAGTAAACCTAAATGCCTGCTAAAAAGCATATATGGCATCAGGCAACTAATTGCATGCAGCTACCATATCTGCTGCATATGCCCAATATAGATCCACCACGCGCATCAATTAGCGTTTTTCCTCTTTTCTCATTTGCTTATCTGCGACAAGCAGGGAGCGCCACCTACTCGGATTACTGACTCTCATTGTTCAAGTTTTTTTGAATTTTTTCTCCGAAAGCTGGTAAGGGTTTGAAAGATTGGATCACCCCCGAATAAAAATTATTGAAATCAGTGTCCTAAGGCACTAACGCCATCTCAATTTTAACCCGTAAAGATCAGATTTAATTCGAAAAAAATCCCATATTTCAAAAAAATCAAATGTAAACGTTTGCAAATACCTCTGTGCCATTTTGACCTTTCCGAGATTTTTTTTCACAAAATTTGAATCTTGGTTCAAATCCAGTTGATATCCATTTTGATTGACGTACGCTTTATGATATCTTCACTGTTGTTTACAATTATATACAACAAATGCATACTGAAAAGTTTGGTTTCTGTTAAAAGTATGCGTACCGTGTATCATTAGTTCCAATATAATCTAGTTTCATCGACATATCCTGCCTCGTCTACTGCAGGTGGTCCTACTAACTATCATAAATGTAGAGTATTCATAATCAAATCAAAACAATAGCTATATGTGTACGTATGAAATTCGTATGTACACGTATAGCTATTGTTTTGAGTTGAAGGTGAAATATAACAGGTGTGCAAAGGTCATTCGTTAATTTACTTGCCAAACGCAATTTAATGGGAGATTAAACATATTTACTCAGCAAACATTGAATGATACCCTTAATTTTCAGCTATAAACCAGACTTGCTGTACTGGAGCAAAAAACCTGAACCAGCCTTGTTTTTAGAGATGCTAAGATAGCTGCTACGCGGGGCATGACACACCTATGAAATTCTATGCGTTAATTTGAAAAATTTAGTAGACATTTAGAAAAAAAAAACATTGTCAACATAATTTCCGCACATAGAAGTATCTTAATTTTCTTTATCACGTTTATTGTTTTTTCACATTGCAATACATTACAAACAAATACATTTTTTTTTTACATTACAGCACAACACAACAGTCCCTAATGCATATTCCATACACATTCTGAGCCCGTCGATTTTCTCAAAGTTACTTATAACTAATAAAAGTTTATGTCACAGTATTTTTTTAACCTCGTATTTACTGCATATTGCAGAGAAAAATAGATGACTTATCTTTACTAATGCCCGTACCGGCTGACCGTATTCTGGTAGAGGCCGTTAGCGTATTACGTTAACTTGCATATGCGCATGCTCAACCGCACGCGGAAGCATTTTAATTCACAGTTTTGTCATTTAATCAAATGTTGGCAAGAATTCAGAAAACGGCATACTAATAACTGAAACCGAAGTATATATTAACACGGTGTGTCACAGAAAGAATTGTCACCAAATCAAATTGGATATAAATCAAATGCTGGACGTTTGGAAACTAAAAAAGACAAACTGAAGGGTCTACATTGCTGACAGTATCGCCTCAAAAAAGTGTACAGTGTGCAAAATACTGAAACTGTTGGGTTATACATATTAACTCACCGAGTCACTCAACATTTTATCAAGGACCCAAAGTTGATACACTATGTAAAGTAGACATTTTATGATTTAATTGTTGTTGGAGTTTGACGTACGACCATATGTATACGTACGTGGTGAGAGAAAAAGCAAGTCAAGAAATTCACTGCAAACTATAAGAAACAAGCAATTGAAGTACTAAACGCGGGACTAAACGTTAACAATCATGGGAAACCAATTGGGGGTTACTAGAGCTGAAAACAGTTTATCATTTTATTTGTGTGATACAGAACATTTGGGAAAGGGGGGGGGAAAGCTAGTGGTATAGAAATGAAATATTACTCTACAGTTACATTAAATTTAGTTGAGGAAAAATAGTGGATTTTCAAAAGAACAATCACAAAGATTTTGTACTTAATATATAGCTTAATCTTTGCTGTTCACTAAACTTTAAAATCCATGGTAGATGCGCTTAGCACCAATAAAAACATCAACTTGTGTTATCAAAACCTGAATTGTATAGAAAGACATACACGATCGAATCATTGCACTTTTCTGTTTTTAATGAAAGCAAGTTACTTCATACACATCTTTATAAATCATCCATTTGCCACTTGATGGCACTTAGCTAATCCTGTAATGTATACGCGGATTGGTCGTCATACGCTCGGTATGCTGCATGTTTCTAGTAAGCATAATACGTGTCCGGATTTGCATGTAACTGTTACCAGGTGAAATCTGTTATTTTATAAATCACCACCTGAGGTCAACTTTGCCAAAAATGATGTTTTAATTTGAAAGACAAAAGTGACGTCACCTAAATTTCAATGTTTAATATATCGGAAGTTATAAACAAATTATAAAGTATTTATGGTTTTTACCGATAACCTTTGAAACCGTTATAATTTGCGTTATAACTGTTAAAAAGTGGCGGGAATTAAAATTACCGGTTGTAAGTTAACGTCATACGATAACGCCCCCTACCGGAATACGGTCAACCGATGGGATTAATGAGTATCCCATAGTGCTTATAAGTGTAATGAATGACGTACATGGTAAGTGAGAAAGGGTGAAGGGAGAAAGCATAAAGGCAGGCCCGTCAGATGGGGGTGTGAGTTTTTACGTCCTAATCACGGACTCGGGCGTGTAGGTAAGTGGCAGGAGGTTACATAATTAGACAAGAGCCATTATGGGCGTGGAAAGATTAGCCTCTCTTGCCCACATACATATACGTTATGATTTCAAACATGACATCATAGACAAAGTAATAACACGATTCAAATGCACGGACGAAATATGGAACTTCAAACCATTACTTATAAATGATGCTAACGGCTTATAGATGCCATTTTCTCATCTTTACTGCATGTACAATGTGGCCGGAAATAAATTCACCAAGTTTAACATTTCATTTGGTTTTTCAAAACGTACTTTCCAAATTTGAAACTAGAATATATAAAACTTAGAGTTCTATATATCCTTGACACTATTAAAATTTCTCAAGAGTACTTGACTTGTATTGTTTTGCAGTTATTGTGAATTATAGCATTCTTGAGATAAGCATTAACACATTTAGCAATTTAATATCATATCATAAAAGTTTAGTTTTTCAAAAGGTATTTTCCAAATTTGAAACAGATAAAAATAAAGGTAATTCATATATGACATTATTAAAATTTCTCAAGAGTACTTGTGTTGTTTTGCAGTTTTTGTGAATTGTAGCATTTTTTAGATAAGCATTAACAAGTTTAATAACGGAAAATGTCACTGATAATGGTTATATTCTGACATTTAGTATTTTTGATTATTTTATTTGTTTTAGAGAAGTGAACTACAACTAGGACATTTTTTAGTTTTGCTTGAAATTTTAAAAATATCAAATTTTGTATCTGGACAAATCTGAGGTAGTCGCCATATTGGGATCTCCAATGGGATGTTCTTAGAATTATATTATTTACAGCAAATAGATTAAAAATAAGTTAAACGTAGTATCACAGTAACCACGTAGCCACTTCCTAGCATACATTTCAATTATGTGAAAATTTATCTGAAACAAAACATAGTAAAAAAGAACGAAAGAATGAAAAAGATGCTTTTCACTATTGGGTCTTTACGCTTTCTTTCTTACGTTTTTTCTTTCTTTGTTTCTCTTTTCCAATTTTAACCAGCTGTATCACACAGATGGCCAAGGGTAGAAACATGCCACTTAAGGTGTGACATCCGTGGGGCAGTCCACTGTTGACCTTGAGGCCAGAAGGTCATTTAGAGATCAAAGGTCAAATTTCTAAAATTGCTCAAAATATCCAAATATGATGTTTTAAAGTTACACAGAGCTAATTTCGATGACCTTTGACGCTATCTAGGTGCCAAAAGGTCAACTTTTTATTGTTTGGCAAGTTTTCAATTAATATAATGGGAAATATGTCAAAACTGGAGAAGGGCTGGTCATACAGGCTTGAAGTCAGGGTGGGGATAGTTGAACTTGAGATTATTAGATTAATTATCTAGAAGTCAAGAGGTCAAAATCTCCTATTTATGTGAAACCTTTAAAAATTGTGCTCTCATGTTATTTAGAGGTCATTCAAAAGTATTGGTGCATTTTGAGGTTAATAGAAAGCAAAAAAATTAAAGTTATTTTATTAAAATTGCTATTATGATTTTTTTGTTATTGTTTTCTGGATTGGTATTGCCATTCACATTTAGAAAGTTAATCAATTTTCCAGATTTGTTTTTGTTTACATCTAGCCATTAGGACATTAGGACATTCACACGTATATCACAGTCTGAATAAATCCATCCACTAGTCTAGTATAACGTTCCGTATCTTCTCAAGATATTTACAAACTAACATGTGGATTTCTTCAAACTGTAAAAAGTAAAATTGCTGTAATCCCATGCCTTTGCTAAAATGGTATCTAGTTACATCTACCTTCATAACAACAAACTAAAAAAAGATTCATTACACTAAAAAATGATTCAAAACTAAAATGTCTAAAATAGGAAAGAAATTTCACTCAACCTAAAACTATAACACTATTAAATGGGCAGTAAAGCTGTGTTTCCAAAAATTGAAATCTCATAAGCATTTTTGATATCAGCAGGAGTAAAAGAATAGCACCGTCAAGTTAAATAGATGACACGCATGCAGGAAGCAGATAAGTTTAGAATTACACAGGTGATACCATTACAATTATTGATGCCTCGTTTTCTATTTAATAACCAACATTCTGTGAGTAACACATTTTAAAACTTGGTGCATTTATTTCCAGTCACGCACACGAGCTTGACCAAAGTGGTGGCCCTGTTGTCAGCTTAATATCTTTCAAGTTCGCATCAGGTTGTTTTTTGTGTACACTGTATTCGCAGTGATTAGATTTATAAGTAAACTTTGCCTTGTTGTTGAGGAACACTGCATTCGTACTGATTATATTTATAAGTAGATTTGAAACATTTTCTACGTGCTGGTACAACTCTGCAATCAAAATAAATGTAAAACTTGTTTTAGGTACGGATACGCTCGATTTATTTTCCTGAACCCCTTTTTATGTCTAATTCACGAACACCAGACTAACAAAATGTATTATAATTTTTTAAAATGCCATCATACTGCTGGTCTTACATGCAACACTGATTTTTTATTTTGCCTCCATATAATATTTTAGGAAGAATTTAAAAAATGGTCCTTTAATGGGCCACACGCCGATTACGGAAGGGGACACCCCTGCTGGGGACACCTCCCCGGCATGCCACTTCACGGCGTGCGAACTGCCTCCGGCAGTCCTGGTCCGAGACAATAATCTACAACCGTACTCCCCCCTTTTGAAAAAGTGTCTGAGGGCCCTGAGAGGTTAAATACAGCAAGAACGAAAGCCGAGAAGATAGCTTCATGATTTTGTTTCAAAGATGCCAATTTCCAGATGGCTAATTAATCCATCAATACTTTTTGTACTATTTCTTTGAAGTATGCTTCACTGTGATAAAATACATTCCAAGGATCGAGATTGCCGTAGCCGGTTGCTTCGTCATGATGACCATGCATTGTGGACATGTGCCGCATTATTTCACGCATGATGGTTATATTGGAAACTTTTCGTCGTAGTTCCCTGTTCGGTACAGGATTTCCTACAAAACGAGAATTTGTAATACATAATGTCAATTAAAGTAAAGCACAACAGTTTGCTGTCCGTAATTCTTGCAACGAAAAATCTCTTTCAATTAAAAATTATAGACATAGATGTACGTGATATATTTATTTTCATCCGTTCCCTTACACCTCATGATCAGTCTGATTTAATACAGCTGCTAGTGTTCCATTTTTGTGACTTGCGATTGTTATGCTTCAAAGGACGACCCAGTCTGAATAAATCCATCCGGCCCCTCTCAACTAACGTATGGGCTTTCTCTTTTTTCCCCTTTTTTTTATATAAAATGTCACAAAAGTCTTGACACCAATCAAATTGCAGCTTACAATAATTGATATAACAGTGGACTAAGCGGGTAGGGGATCGATCACACATGTTGTGCTGTCAGAGTTTATATATAGTCCGCTAAGCAAAAAGCAAACTCCCCGGCGATACCTATTCAGATAGGATAGATAGACGTGACATGCGACGATGGATCACTCAGAGAGAAATAATTATCTCGGTAGGTAAAAGGTTAATGACGTAGTTATATCGCTCTTGTTAAATTGTAGGAATATAACAAAATTGACTATGGTTAAACCCAGACGCTAGTTTAGAAGGTACGGAACACTAACGGATGGATTTTATCAGAATGATGACGACCTTACTTGTATTCCATTTAGTCATGCCTGTAAGACGAGAGAGACATTTGATGACATCTAGAAAAATATAGATATGAAAGCGGTGTTTGTAGCTTTTATCTAAGTCTTCCAAATGTCCTGCACCATCGTGTCAAAATAAAGCATGGCGAAGATCAACGTCACCTTTACTTCAAAACGATAACGTAAAATCATTCGCCTGTACAAAATAAAAATGGAATGCTTTTTCTAAGTGCTCGGGAATTAAAATTCTAACCTGTTCGCCTCTAGTATAAATTTTCATTGAACACATACCTGCACCTCCTCCTTCCGGGGATATCCTCTGTGCGGCCAAAAGAATTAAAGCGGCAAGTCCAGCTACAAATGGGGCGGCGGCAGACGTACCATCAAACGGGTAGACCATTTTATCAGTATCATCTGGGAAAGCAGCCCAGATGTCTTCACCTGGTGCTAAGAAATCAATCTCTCGGCCAATCGGAGAGAAGTTAGAGGACTGACCTTTATTATTATAGCTACCTATACAAATTACGTCACCAAAACGACCTAAAGCAATAAAAACAAATAAACTGATTTTGGCTTATTTAAACATTGAGAATTTGACAATATATATGTCCGGAAAATGTAATTACTTTAAAAACGTTGTACAACGTTCAACAATGCGTGTAGATCTCCGAATTAGAATCTAAACGACATAATTCATTTCACTAATAATGTATTCACTGCCAGTACTTCATAAGTCTTCACTGTAACATAAAATGGTAACATGTAACCGTGATGTATAAAATAAATGCAAAAAGATGTTAAACTGCACCAGTAACAAGATGATTATATGTCTATTAGTCCCTTTTTCTTGCAATTTAAAATATTATGCACCTGGAAATGATATATTTGTTGCTTGAAGTCTTCCCGCATTGCTGGCAGCACAAACGACAATCTTTTCCTCCATGTTCGCACGACATACAGCTTTTCGAAGATCTAGGTTTGCTTTATCATATCCAACCGAAGTCGATATGATATCCACCTTGAAAGAACCTTTCTTTTCCTGATCAATAAGCCAATTAATTGCATTCGCCATCCATTGTGGTTCCGAGTAGCCAGTCGAAGTTGCTATTTTACACATTATAATATTGACAAAAGGAGCAACACCAGATTCTAGAGGCCTGTTTTTCATTTTTGGGGGTACATCGGTTGGTGGGAATTCAGGGACAAATATTCCTCCAGCAGCAATTGACGCACAATGTGTTCCATGACCGTATCTGTCGATCACGTGGTCGCTACTTTCATACTTCCAGTCCACAACTGGTTTAGCAGTTGTACCAGCAATATGAGGCTGCCCAACAACCTGAACAAAATTCTGCACTGCAATGATTCTAGATTTATCAGCCATCTTATTTTTAAAGGCTTCATGAGAACGTCTGATGCCCGTGTCAAGTATGGCTATTGTAACATTATCTTCTTCTAGAATTACTTTGCCACTAGAATCTTTTTGTATGTATAGCTTTCCCATGGCTAGATCAAGTAGTTTCATGTCTGGTTCCGAATTGATACCATATAAACTTCGTCCAAGCGCATCCAATTTATCCCAATTTCGTTTCAAATTAATATACTTCGTATTCGATTGCCAGAAGTATAGGTTTTGGGAAGGAACAGCATCAAAATACAGAGCAGAATCATAGGCGGGGGCAGACTGGTATACACCACGACCACGATTGCTGTAGATATTCAAAGCATTAGTCGGCGGGGGATCTGCTTTGGTTATCTCCGACATATCGTATTCTTTCTTATTTACTTTCATGTTCCCTTTAGCATACGACCCTAACGGTTCCTTGGTTTCTTCTGGTACTAACAGAGTTACAAGATATTTGGAGTTTGATTTCAACTTCGAAACATCCACTTTGATGCTTGGAAAAAGATAGGGGAATATGACCTTCACAGAGCATTGAGTTGCACTGGCGATGTTATCCACTACATCGACGAATAATTCATGATCATCATCAACGAATGGACACGATATCATGTCTATTTTGACAGATGCCATAAGCTCTTTGGTGAATGATATGTAGCCCCTATAGTTGTCAAGAAATTCAGAGGATCCATCATCTGAGACAACACAAACCTATTAGATAGCAAAATTTAATAAGGACATCAATAGACTATTTGCATGCACTTGGTGGAGCCACCAGTCTCAGACCCAAACGATCCCAGCATGTCGCATTCTGTGAATGAACAATGACGTAGTTCTGCGTGCGCTCACGCGATTCATTCACAAAACGCATTCTTCGCATGCTGTGCCAAAACCAAAAATATCTTATGTTCATTGATCCAAGAAAATACCCTCCTTTTTGTGAGTATATCAATACATAAACAACTATTTATTAATATTTTTTATTTTGTTAAATTTTCACAGGGTAAAGCTTTTCTAAAGTCAGATTTAAAAAAAACAAGTTTTATGTATAAGTATAAAGGATGCCGGTGTAACAGTCGTAGATGACCCCCCTAAAATAATGACCGGGAGTCATCCAAAATCTGTAATTAAATGACTCCTCCGATAAATAAATGACTCCCTTAGGGAGTCATATTTTTAGGGGGACATTGAAAATCCAGGACCTGAATGACCGGGAGTCATCAGGGACCAAATTTCAGTGACCGGGGAGTCGCTACAACATGGGGTCTCAGAAAACTGCTACACCGGTATTGAAAGGGCCTGATTGTAGCGCCCTCAAGTGCATGCAAATAGTCTATTAAATGGCGATTTTTGATTTGTATAATTATGTACTATCCAAAAAGAAATACATTTAACAATATCTAGTTTTAGTTCTAAAAATTAGTAATATATTAAAGGAGAAAGATATGCTAGGATTTTAAATATACATAATGTGCTATACAAGTCGGGAACCTTCAGGACAAAACACGTAATTATAAGCGACTACGTTATACGGACTGTTTTAAAAGCGACTGTACAATATGTTCTAAGGAAAGATGTATACCTCTTTGCGGGGAAGGTTCACGGATCCTACACTGTCTACAGTTGACAGTTTCTTAATGAAAGATGTGAAATCCGGTGCATCATATTCATTACTAAGCTTGTACAAATACCTGAAAATAAACAGTTATCTACGTAATTTCAAAGATTCTGATTTGTTGGAGGGTTTAATTGTAGGGAGCCTTTTAAAGTATTACTTATCTATATCATAAACAGTGGACTCAAAAGTCCATTTTTTTCGTATTATCTTGTATAGTGGGCAAATGTATCATGCATTTGTTGCTCTTTATTATTTGAAAATATTTCCCAGTTGGCATTATATAATGAAAGCATATTATAAATGTATTAAGTTTCATGCTTTTAAACCAAAGTACACGATTCTTTTCCTTATCCGCACCATTATTATTAAAAAAAACATGTTAGGCAATTCTTTTTGATATATGAAATTACCAAAAGTTGGCATCAGTGAAAAAATAATGGTCATCGACAATTCAACTAATACTAGTTATAGTAGCCGGAAATTGCGCCCTACCATTTTTAATAACTCTATCTGAGTTTCCTTTTCTGTTTTCGATCTAGTATTATA
>JAOXYB010038595.1:0-13380 GCA_028565635.1 Phoronis ovalis | reverse complement strand
TTTTTAAGGTTTGCCAGCCAGCCAGACTCGTCTGGGGAACAGATATTATGGGGAACAGACTCGATGGGTGCTTCCGTCACAATGGATCGATCTACTCCATGTACTAAGTATTCATACTTTAGTGCTTTATCTTGTTTCTTGTGTGTGTGTGTTTGTTCATCAATCAACATCATATCATCTTTTACTGTCCTTCGCCATCAATGACGACAGGTACTTTATTTTGTTATCGTGGTAACATACAGTCCATATCAGCTACAACGTATGCAACAACGGCCCATACTGCAGAACACAAGTCCATCTGGTGTGGATCCTGAACAGTCATGGTATCTCCTAGATCATAAACATAAATTATAAAATAGTGTTACAGTATTTGTTTTATGATGCCTATCAGGGTCAATAGTGATTTACGGCAATTGCACATCTGGGAATCAAATCCATTGTCCTGTGTTTAGACTTACTTACCTGTTAGAATATATACAATAGGCTATATTCCCCTTAACTAGCTCCTGCATTAGCTAAACTTAAAACCCGACTTTGACCCCTATGACATCACAGCATCGGGGCACACCACACCCAGATATTTCAGTTTATCTCTCGGCTCTTGCAAGGCATAGGTCGCATTTTCTTATACTGTGATTTTTTCCAGTGATGATTTTGGGTATGGAAAGTGTTCCCTTAGAGGAAAAACTCAAATCCTTTAAGAGATGCCGCCATTTTACCACCCAATACTCCTCATGGTAAGGATAGGGTTTCACCAGTTCATATAAAAGCCATTATTGTTCATGGTAAAGATAAAGGGGACAAACTTGAAATACATGCTCTAGAGGAGGACAGCCTTTTCGGCTCTCCGGATAATTGTCATTTTCGAAAATGACTTAAGCTTAAACATAAGGCCACTTATCGTCTGCAAGATTTCGTTCCAGACTTAGACCCAGATGTTTTTGCTTATATGCCAGTAAAGGGTAAAAGTGGTTTACCTTTTATGCCAAAAGTCTTTTAAAGATATATTATCTAAGATTGATTCGTCCTCCATATGTCTTCAAAGGAATGCATCTCACAGTATGCTTGTGTTAACTCTTTTTTTCTGCGGGAATACGCAGAGAAAAAGAAGTTTCAGATGACCTTATGTCTAGGTTGTTATCATACTTAGTTGCATCCATTGGGGACTCTATAGCAGATTTATCTATCAGGCAAATTTTCATTGATCAGGTCAGTCTTCCTTTTCAGGCTAGCTCAGAACTGTATAAGTTGCCTTTAACTGGCCTTTTACTATTCAATGGATAATTTCTTGAAGTGTTACATAAATCTTATGAATTGATGCAGGATGCCCGAAAAGTTTCTTGTTCATTTGCTTCTAAAACCACCTCTCATAAGAGGACAGCAGAGATGACATCTACTAACTAAGGTAGAAAGTCCTCAGAATTTTTAATTCACAATGTTTGATTCTTATCAAAAGCATAACTAGGAAACATGCTTTAACCTACCATTGGAATGATGAAAAAAGAAATATTCATCTTGAAATCCATCGACTGACAGACCAGCTCCTGGTACTCCAGCCTGTACCCATGGACCAATATCAGTTCCAACATCTCCTGTACTTGGCTTTACAATACTTGCATTTATTGATTTCAATAAATTCATAATTTCTTGCATAGTCCTGATAGCAGTTTTGCTACCTGAAATACAAAAGAAACATTTTGTATATTTATTTACTGTAAGGCATTAATTTTCAGATTTATTATGTCAGTGTGCAAAAAAAAACAAAGTAAACTCATAGTTTTAAATTTATAAATTGCCTAACCCGCGTGTTAAAACTAAATGCTGATTTAAATCTATTTTTGATCTAGTCCGCTGGTCATAATGTAAACTCTTCATTTTCAAGGGGGTGAGAACAAGCTATTGGAACAATAAACTCCCTATTAAATTTTGTACTATAATAATTGAATAAAAAGATAACATAGTAAAAGTATACATTTTTGGAAAGGTAGTAGCTTGAAGACTATGAAAATGTTCTTTTCCTATCTGAAACATGATTATGTAATCAGTAAGGGGGCAATTTGGGTAAAAACACAAAATTCAAAAACATAAGTCCAACACATTTTTTTTTTGCAAATAGATACAAAGCTGAAACTTTGCCAAACTTCATTAACTTCAAAATGGAGATCTCTAAAACAGAATCTCAGATATTTCAAATGTTGTTATATTCAAAAGTTATAACCCATCAAAACTTTTAACACCAGATTCTGACACTCATATATTTTGAAGCTGATCATTCTTAAAATGGAATAAAATTTAAAAATCTGAGACACCTTATTAGAGACACCTGCCGGAAGTACAGTTTAGCAAAGTTTCAACTTTGTATCTGTAGGGGCTTTGTGTTTTGAAAAAAAAGTATTTTTCATAATTCTTATATTAGTACTTTTCTGAAAGGGTATACTTGTCCATCTTTTCAATTAGCTACCCAAAATTATTCTCAAAGCATGAATAAGTTGTATGAAAACAGACTAGCTACCTTAAACAAAACGAAAGTTCAAAAATCATGTCATTAATATAATTATTTAAAAGATGTTTAATTTATTAAATTTAAAAATATGCCTTTGGAGTTATATTCAATCAGTTTTGAGTATGCATAGTAAAATGAAACGAAAAAATGTGATATTTACCACATATGCTAACATGAAAAATAAACATTCCACAAACATTTGACACTGCAAATACATAGATCAATACTTTTGTCATGTCTAATGCCCATCACATCCCTATAATTACATCATATTGTGGTTTGTAGCCTGTATTTGTACCTGGGTAGTTCAATTTCAGAAGTTATACATGTAGTTCCATTAAGTGTTACATATGTAAACCAAAGTACCAGATACAATAAATGTCAAAGATTCGGATCAGTATTTGACCTACTTCTCAAGGTTCTTTTAATATATCACCTAGCTTAATACGTCCACCTATGGCCTCCCTGAATCTACCTTCGAATTGTCCAGTCAACACTTTGTCTTCAAGTGGTGCAATGTGATGTGTCCTCTCAGGAACAAACAAGGCCACGAGTTGATCATAGGGAAAGTTCCGGGACAAAATTTTACCTATCATGAACTTTGACCTGCACTTACTCTGTACCGAATATGAATATGGATAAAAAGTGAAGCTGTTATTGTGACGAACAATCTCAAAAACCAACATGAACCTGCCCAGTTGACCATCTTGATCAAGGTCAAAATTGTATCTGACCTGTACTTTGACATGCCAAATATGAAGCTGATGGAATAAAAACTAAACGCAATTATTGTGAGACAAGGAAACAGTTTCATAGATCAAAAAATATTAAAATTTTGTATCCGCATTTGACCTACTTCTCAAGGTCATTTTAAAAATGTCACCTAGCCCAATTCACACACCCACCCACATAACTTTAATTTATTCTTTCATTGTAATGCCATTTTGTGGTTGTTGTCTTTGTTAGTCTAGTTGTTTAGTGTTTTTGGTTTTACTTCTGGTTTAAATTATATGGGTTTATACTACTCAGTTACTATTTATAGTTTTCTTTGTAAAGTATCTTGTACATTATTTTATTTGACCGTAGGTCTATTTGTTTTGTATATATGCGTGTTTATTTACTGTATATTTATTAGTTCTTCTAGTTATTAGTTATTTTTGTACTATATATGAACCTATTAAGCTCGAAATAAACATATATCATAAGGCTTTTCTGAATCTACCTACGAATCATCCTGTCAACACTTTGTCTTACTTGTAATGGGCACAACATGACATGCCCTCCTGCAATTGAACACATATTCACCCTGTACCAAATATAAAGCTGATCAGACAAAAACTAAAACAGTTATTGCGAGACAAAGAAATTAGTGATATACACAATTAAAAATGTTGAAGATCTGAATCAGCATTAACCTACTTCTCAGTCAATTTAAAATGTCTCTACCAATGCAAACTATGGCTGTTAATTCATCTTCAAATTGTCCAGTCAAAGCTTCGTCTTTTCTGGTAACAAACATGGCTATCAGTTGGCCATCTTGGAAGTGATCTAGGTCATTGCCCTGTGCTTTGATTTGTATTTCCCGTATCAAATATATAGCTAGATCAGACAAAATATCAAGCAGTTACTGCAAAATAAAGCAGGTATAATGCACAACATAAAATGTTTGGAAGATTTTAATCAGCATTTGACCTAGACTTAAAATGTCACCTACTCTAATATGTCATCAAACTATGCCCCTCTTGAATCCACCTTCCCAGTCAAAGCTTCGTCTGCCCCAAAATTGGCGCAACGCGACGTGTTCACTCGGGAATAAACATGGCCACTAGTCAGCCATATTGGAAGTAATCTGGGTCAATATTGCAACTAATCTGTACTTACTCTGTACCGAATAAGAAGCTGATCGGTTAAAAACTGAAGCTGTAATTGTGAGACAAAAGAGAGTGTTACATACGATGTTGACAACAATGAGGCCTAGCCAATGACTATATGCCCAGCCACTGAGTGGACGAGTGTAAAAACTGGAAATAATCCTATACTACACATGCTTTTCAGATGCAATAACATATGGAAGTTTATTATAATTATGTAAAATATTACTATGGAATTTTTAATGCTCAATGTGGGAATTGCTATGCATGCATGAATTCATTTAGAACAAATTACAGTACTCGGATAGTTTAACAGTCAATCAAACTCCTATGGATAAAATATTATTACCTACCCTTGAAAGTAATACCCACAGGTGTAAAGGTACCTGAGTCTGATTCCATAACTAGATTATAATTGGAGATATCCCCCTATAAAAGAAATAAAAGTGAAATTAAACTGCCATAGAATAAAATTGTTATAACTCAATTACTGTAAAATTACTATAAAACAGATGTGTTGTAAAACAAAGTTTTTGACAAAACTGGAAAGCATGTTTCCACAAAACTTTTGACTTGAAATCATATTGCATACACATTGCATGGTTCAACAGCCTTTGCCATGTATAGCTCTGGAGGGTACTTGACAAAAATGTTGGTAGGGGTGTGCAGCCTAGGGTAAAAAATCCTGACCCTGTGGTAAATAAAGGTCACCAAAAATATACCCTGTTGTAAATGAAAACAACATGAAAAGCATACCCTGTTGTAAATAACTCTCCCGAAATAGATACCCTATGTAAAATTCACTTGTAAATTATATACCATCGTAAATAAATACGTGAAAATTCGGAGATCTTAATTTTTCATATCTCTCGTAAATGCGTTTTCCAAGAAATATACCCTGTGGTAAAAGAATACTTTTTGAAATATTTGTGCTAAATATCCAACAAGAAAAGTATACCCTGTGGTAAATACAGCTTTGAGAAGCGTGTTAAATATGGCTTTGGGAAGCGTGGTAAATACAGCTTTGAGAAGCGTTAAAAACACACCCTGTGGTAAATGCGAGAACCAATAAAGGGGGCCTATTGGGTGGCACATATATAGTGACAGTACCCCCGGGTATAGCTGTATTTGCTTGCAGTTGATTCTAACTTATATTCTCAATGTCGCACTAGTTTAAAAACATACTAGCATATTTCTTTTGTCATAAACAACAACAAAAGCCAATGCAGGGACACAAGCTGTGCCATTTTAAATTTTGTAATGTGATGGTTGACATATAGAAAACAGTGGAAAATAAAGTTTCATTTGAAGAAATTGAAACAGATTGCTTTAGACATGAAACAGGTTTAAAACAGGGGTGTGTATTGTCACCTATATCGTTTTCTCTCAATATATTTGAGCTTATCAGGAAATTAAATGCAGGATTAAATGGCAGTGCATGGTAGGAGATTTAAATATATCCCAGGTTGCCAGCACGGATGAAATATTTGGATTTATTTGTACATTTTTTTAACTCTTATAAACTTTTAATGTATTTGAACTAACCTTGTGATTATTAAAATAGGTCTGACCACCAAATCCTCCTTCCTCTTCTCCTGTCCACATAACTAATCTCACAGTTCTTTTCGGCTTTAACTTTAACTTATTTAGCAAGGTAAGCACCTACATGTCCAAGTATATTTTAAAATTGTTTGATTGCAGTCACAATAACAAGGGTCAGACATAAATAATGGACAACTTTAGTACTATTGCAATATCTTGTCTTGTATTTACTGAGCCATGCTAATTGTATTTTTAGATTTTCAAAAATACTATAATATTGTAAAATATTATAAAACATACATTATGAAATTCCTTTGAATGTTTTGATGGCTTTGAAATTAAAAGAAAAATATACATAAATTATGTTATTTATATAAGATTATTGTTCACAGTAGAAAACATGTTTTGCCAGTTCATATTAAGTAACTTTTCTACGTACATCTCACAAATTTAAAACATGCATGTTGTGCGCATTACGTTGGTTTCATAAATTATTTGGTGTCATCTTACCTGCCAGGATACGAAGGCTCCACCGCCATCATCCATTGCTCCTTCTCCTACATCCCAACTATCTAAATGACCACTTACTAAAACAACCTTGCAAAAACAAGAACACAAAATAATGTCAAGATTGAAATATACATTGAGACATACACACCAAAATGTCAAACTTCAAAATTGCCAGCATCACAAAAAAATGTCAAAAAATTAAGAAAAAATTATAAAGTCTTTAACTTGTCGATGATAAGGCAATACTGATAAAGTTTACATCATGTGTCAGAACTTGATCTGTCACTAAATGATTTTTAGTAGTATTATACCGATTATACTATCTGTTTTTACACTACTTGCCTCTTCTGGATATGTTGATCCTACAATTTCTGCAACAGTATTCCTTGATTTGACCGGGGGAAGATTTTGTGCCCCCATTTTTAATTGGAGTTCAATTTTTGTTCCTACAAAGCAATTGGATTCTTTCATGAGACTATCAACACACAAAATAATTATGCCGAACAATCATTCATATTAAATGGTATGATTTAACATATCTATTATACCTACAACTAAAGCTTACTTTCACTTCTTTTGTGAATTATTAATCCCTCAAAATCTTGTTAATTTATGAGGAGAGATGTATTTCATGAACTTGGCCTTCAACTTCGGAAAGATCACGGATTAGATTACACTCTAACAGCTAAGTGTGTCATCCATTACCTATAACATACTGCTACCAAAACATGTATAATATTACAATATTATTATTAACTCTTTCATTTCTCATGCTATATGCAACCTCTAGTATTTAAAGTAAGACTTGCATTAAGTTTTAATTGATGATTTATGTATTAACATAACTTGCTTATCATAACTTTTATGAAATTTAATTGTAATAAAGCCTTTAACTGCAAAGATTGAAAAGAAATGTACTTATTTTTATCACTTATTTAGTAGTAGTAGTAGTATTAATAGTATCATGCAGTACAAGCCAACATGACCCATACTTACATTGGTAGCAATGTCTTGCACTTGACAAATTAACTTAATACATCATTACTATGAATTTAATCATGGTCAAAATTATCAGGAACTGGAAAACAATTTATCGTGACTAAATAACTGATGGGCATATAAAAACATCTGCAAGGGGCAGTAGAAGCATAGTTATACCTCTGTTACTCATTCTATACAGCATTTCTGCGTCTTCCACTGTTATACAAGCTGTTGGTATTTTCTTTACTTCATCGACATAATCCTACAAGTTTATAAGCCAAGATAAGTGGAAAGAGCAAATTGTTACAAAATTGTCCTGGTATTATAATTTCATCAATAAGCAAACAGTGTTATGTTTTTTGTGACATCAAATTCAAAAGGTAGACCAAAATTAACAACGCATCTATATAGCAGGAGGACTAGCAGAAGCGAGCAGAACTATACCCTGTAGGTTGTGATGATGCACTATCTACAACCAAATGTTGTACCAAATATGCAAATTTTCATGTAGCACTTTCACTGAACAAAGCATAAGTATCTTTCTGTTCTGGCAAAATCTAGAGATTCAAATGTTCGTAACATTACTGCAGTAGGGTTTTTTCAAATTCGTAGAAAATTAGATTCCATCATCTTTTTTTTAAATCTCTCTTTCATTGTTGCTTTTTTGACACAAGGAATATTTGTGAAAAGTTTCTAGTTGATATCTGGAATGCAAGTTTTGGAATTAGAATCCTGCACAACTATCACTTTAATGGGCTGAAGCTTATGAGTGAGACTACTAGGCACATTATTACTGGGATAAGTCCTATTTAATTATCATCACAGAACAGAGAATAGCAGGGGAGTACTGAAAGAACACAGAATAGCAGGGGAGTACTGAAAGAACAGAGAATAGCAGGGGAGTACTGAAACATGAACTGGTTAATTTACTTTGACGCGTTATTTGCATGCCCTTGGTGGCACAACCAATCGCAAACCTAAACATTCCCACAAATCCATGTTTTATAGTGAATGAATTGCAAAGCATGTGTAGAGCCTTGCGACTGTTAATTCACAAAATATGGAATTGTATGAATATTTTGGTTCACAGCGTGTGGTACCATAAAGTGTATACAAATGGTCTATTAGACTTTTCATACAAAAAGGAGCCACCAGTAATATTTTGTAATACACTTAAAATGAATCAGATTTAAAGATTAATTGTTCCCTTTGAAATATCACCTATTAAAGAGATGGAATAAAATATTAAACCTATATCTTATTACACTTTCCTACACACCTGCCAACCTGTATGTGGACTGTTTATAGAAAATGGTGTGACACTACGAACCAAAGAAGCTACACCTCCAACTTTTGACGTTTCTACAGCAGCATTTGATCTGTATGCAACTGATTTACCATAACCTTCCCACTTTTGGTTGAACACAACAATTTTTCCTTTTGCCTGCAAAACCAATACTCATGCACACTGTACTTAAAAAACACAATTGCATATCAACACAACTATACTAAACAAGAAAAAAAAATTACTGTTGTGTGGTAAATATAAAAAATGCAATCTTTGCCATTAAACTGAGCTAAAATTAGAGATCAGAGATAGATTTTACATGTCGCATGTATTCCTAAATTCTAACTGATGGTGATTTTTTTTTATTCACCTCACTAGCCCTAGAATGCAACTCCTCAAAGGACTGTACAACAATAACTTCCGCTGTTATACCACCAGATGGAGTACCAACACTACTACCAAGACCAAGCATAGCCATTTCATGAAAACGCGGTTTCAACATCACTAAAGATTCACTCCCTCGTACCCAATGTGGAACCTGCAAAATAGATTAAAATACAAAATATTAACATTTCCCACTAGGGTTCTTTAGTACATCTGATTAGCTAATTAATTACATATATCACAACTGTTTTTACACAAAATGATTACGGTTATATATGGGGATAAGTACGGCAAGTAAAATTTAACTACAGATGGGGGCTGGACCTGGGGAGGGCACTTGGCAAAACATTTGGTGAGGTGCAAGGCCCCAGTTAAAAAACTCATATCCCAAAAATATACCCCATGGTCAAAACTTATTTGGGAAAACAATATCCTATGGTAAAAATGCTGAAGTGTGCAAACCCTTGGCTAACGATATCAGTGGGAAAAAATTTCATGACATGAACCTTTGGTAATAAATTATTTATTGAAAATATATATACCCCATGTTGAAAAGATATTTGTATAAAAACATCCCTAAGGTAAAAATTGTCAAAAAAAAGATATCCTTGGGAAAAACCAAGGAGTATGTATACATGTGTGTGTGTGCGTGTGTACGTGAAGCAGGCAATTTCAACGGCAGAACCCCTAAGGGAGCTGGGGAAATCATTTGGAAGAACATGTGTATTATATTATTATTTTTTTTCTTTGCAATCAATATTTGACTCTGGCATTATAACAGTTTGAAACAATTGTTTAATGCTCAACATACAGAAACTAGAATTTGCAAGGTCTAAACTTTTAATCGATAACTTATCACTCTATAGACAAAGAAACGGGAAAATATGAATGTTGGTTATTGGACACGAGTAAGAAATGAATACAAATAAATTCAGCAAGTCAATATAACATTATAATAATACAAAATAATAGCAATATATAGAGTACAAAACAATGTTACTACAATTTTACCATTGCCTCCTCTCCATGTACATTCTCTAATCCATCTTTCTCCAGTTCATTCAACAAGAAATCTAAAATTACACAATTGAATGAATATTTAGTCGTTAATTATCATGGCTTTTGGACAAAAACTGAAGTTCTAGAATTATTTATTAAATTTAGGACTTATGTAACTATTTTGTATAGCATGGGACTAGTAAAGCTAACAATTAATTTCAGTGCATGTTGTCAGTTGAAAAGTTAATGATTATTCATGATCGTAGCTGAGATCCAGATCTAATGTACTCTAAAAAAATAATATAAACAGTATTTATGTTCAGTGTTAGCCATTGTACTCATGTTTGTCACATGCCAATGATGTGCTAAGACGAATTATTTTAATGTAAATTGTGCTGGCAGAACATTCTGTATGCAGGTATCAATAATGAAGCACTTTTTGCTACATTTAACCGATTGTAAAATCTGACATATTATATACACATAAACATTATACACATACTGTACTATTTGCCCATTTTTTCAACTACCATGTTTACTTTGAAGTACCATACAATTTTTACTGATATTCTTAAAACACCTATTTCCCAGCCAAAGGGTGCATTTTGGTCAAATTATTGCTTTACCAAGGAAGCGCTAGGAGGTGTACATTTAACACTTAACATATGTGCAATTTTTTCCCACCCTGGTCTTCAACTTTTACAGTATGGGTTATTTGTTTCAACTTTTTTAATTCATGCCATTGGCATACAATTCTTTTCCCCACCATTTTGCATAAATGTGTATCTATTTGAAGTTACTGAATTGAAGTAATCAGGGTCAGTTTTGGAAGTTAAGTGTTGGGGTACAGAAGCATGCATGATTATTAAATTCTAGGAACTAGTGAGTACCCAAGCTCTGGAAAATCTAAAAATGATACCTATAGCATGTTCTAGATTTTTCGAACCAGATATTCTGTTTCCGAATATATCAGTAAATAAAGCTAGACGATTATAAGATTGATTCTGAGCATTTCCAGAAGTAGCCAGTTGTATAATCTTGTCTGCAATACCTGGAAAAATAAAAAATGAAATCATTGTGACACATATGTTTTACTAGCTAGAGCCAATAACACCTTTATTCGGTTTAAAATTTCTTCTTTACTATGTGATGTTCCAAAGGGTGGGACAAGGGGTTCCAAAAGTATATTATATATTAAAGAGAAACAACCTTTGTAAGTGATGTTTTCTTGTTTAAAATGACATATTAATTAAGGTAAATAAATAAAAAGTAACAGTATATATATATATATATATATATATATATATATATATATATACATACATACATACGTACGTACATACATACACACACACACACACACACACACAATCATATATATAATTATATATAATTATATACTGAATGTTTGTTTATTTTGACACAAATGAACACTATTACACATGCATAAAATTCATGATTGAAAATAAAATTCGCGTTTATTTATGCCATGTGAACGTTGGACGATTTATCTTGAAATATATATAGCATGCTCACTGCTGCTTTGCTAACTGCCTCTTCTGGGATAAACATGAAATGGTCTAAGAAAAAAATGTGTTTGTTATTGCCGGCCGATGCACGAAAAAGGTGCCGTCCCAAAAATGTTTTTTTGCTTTCTAGAAAATTATTGTTTTTGTGCTGTAAGATCGTTTCCGATCAAAATCTCCTGCGATCACTCACTTCCTGAAACATTTATCGTAAATTTATATCTGGTAAAAAACATGATCAAATATAGAAAAGAGTTTCCTTGTACAAAATGGAACATGTATTCTGCCTCGATCCCTTCTTTAATTTACCACCAATGTGAACAGAACCCAATGTAATATCTATGAGTATCTGCGTGTTATAATGTGTATGTTAAAAAAGTATTGCGAACCTATGGAACTACTGTTTATAGTGAAGCATTATAATTATATTAAATACGAAGCGGAACACAACATCTGACTTTACTTAGATTGATATATAGTATACAATGTACATGTATAATTTCATGTTTAATGTTTTAATCTTACACAAAGCCTGTAATGAAACAAGTAAATGAAGCTTGTCACAACCCCTTTTATGCCCATCACTATGTCATGCTGAATGGGCATATAGTCGTAAGATCTGCGGCGTTGTCGTCGTCGGCGTCGTATGTAACCTTTTCTTTGTCTTGCTATAACGGCTTCAGCTTTCGTCAAATCATCTTCGTATGTGGTACAGGGTAACTACAGGTCAAAGCACAGGTCAGATATAATTTTGACCTCGATTACTTCCAACATGGCCGATTGGCGGCCATATTTGTACCCGAGAGTTCACCTCACGTTACGCCCATTTCGGGAAAGACGAAGTGTTGACTTGATGATTCGAAGGTGGATTCACGAAGGCCATGGGTTGGTGCGCGTAATAGGCCAGGTGACATTTCAAAATGACCTTGAGAAGTAGGTCAAATGTCGACACGAATCTAACAATTTTTGTTGCTCGTTATACTTTCTTTGTCGGGCAATAACTGCTTCAGTTTTTATCCGATTAGCTTTATATTTGGTACAGGATAAATACAGGTCATCAAAATGCAGATCATCTGTCATTTCGACATGGATCACTTTCAAGATGGCCGACTGGCGGCCATGTTTGTTCTCGAGATGTTAGCTCGCAATAATAGCTTTTGTTTTTGTCGGATCATCTTTATATTTGGCACAGGGTAAGTACTGTTCATAGTACACGTAGGGTGTAATTTTGACCCCGATTACTTGCAACATGGCCGACTGGCGGCCATGATTGTATCCGAGAGTGCACGTTACGTTGCGCCCATTTTGGGAAAGACGAAGTGATGACTGGACGATTCGAAGATGAATTCACGTAGGCCATAGGTTGGTGAGCGTATTAGGCCAGGCCGCATTTCAAAATAACCTTGAGAAGTAGGTCAAATGCCGATGCAAATCTTCGACATTTTTGTGCATAATACTTTCTTTGTCGCGCAATAACTGCTTCAGTTTTTATCCGATCAACTTTATGTTTGGTACAGTGTAAATATAGGTCAAAATGCAGATGTGTAATTTCCATGTGGATCACTTTCAAGATGGCCGACTGGCGGCCATGTTTTTTCCCGATAGTGCACGTTACGTTGCACCCATTTCGGGAAAGATGAAGCGTTGACTGGACGATTCGAAGGTAGATCGATTCACGAAGGCCATGGGTTGGTGGGCGTATTAGGCCAGGTGACATTTCAAAGTGACCTTGAGAAGTAGGTCAAATTCCGATACGAATCTTCAACATTTTTCATT
>JAOXYB010038584.1:0-13382 GCA_028565635.1 Phoronis ovalis | reverse complement strand
CTCTTGCAATGCGCGGGTTTTAGATCTCGAGAGATTTCGCCAATACGGGAAAAGCCGAGTTGATCCGAATTGGATGTTCGGACGTTTAGCCCCAAGATACGCCGTCCGGTAACCGGACGTTTAGCCACTCCGTATATTATATATCTGATAATAAGATGCACTATTAATTTTAAAACAAATTTTGATTCTGTCTTATCCAATGGCAATGGTGTGAGGGATGGGGGTTTTATTAAGTAAATTCAATGGAAAGCTTACACTTGCAACTTTGTAAGTGGTCTCTGGCTCTTGGGGTAAAAAAAAGTATGGAAAACCATTACGTTCTTGGTGAATTGAGAAGACATAATTTAGATGCAAACAGAATACTGGGGATTATTAAGTAATGGATAAAGATCATCGTCTCCAGAAGATAGGCTTGGTTTCAGAGCATATCAAATGTTATTAAATGCTTCATTGGCAGCTAATTAAAGCTATGAGAATTAAAGAAGTCAATAATTATAATACTAATAGTTCGAATCACTTACCAGTTTTCACATACGCCATTTTTTCTCTTTCTGCAATTCTTCGTAAGGTCAAGGTCATCGACAAAGGACACCCAAGAGGATAAAGCAGGAACTAATTACAGGTAACTTTCCTGTTCTTTTATATATGCAAAATATTAAGATATTTTTTTTAGATCGGTTATTAACAGCTTTTGTGAAAAATATTGATTTTTTATCAAAATCAAAGATTATCAATCAAAATATTTATTGATTTGCAGTTTGAGACTGAGTAAACTGTTAAGCAATAATACAGATTTTTTAAAACTTAGGTGGTCAAATGCGTCCTATAATTTTTAAATGACCAAAAATATATTGAACAATACTGGTATGCTATATGTTGTATGTAAGATGGTAGTATGGCAATTATAGCATTATTTAATGTAGCAAACAGAAAGTAAACAAAACACACCTCATATAAATGCGACATTTTATTTGAGACAGATTCAGAGAGTTAGTAACATGTAAGGAATAATTAACATTTCTATTACGATTTTACATTTAAACGTTATTACTGGTATCCTTGGCAGAGCTACAAAAAGACGAAAGACATTACAAATGAGTTCAATATAAATGTACTGAAACAATTTTTTTTGCAGCTCTGATAAAAACAAAATATCCAACATGCGAACAATTTTTTTCTTGCTAAGGGACACATGAAAGTACTTGACAATCGTAAATTTTTAACTGCAAAATTAAATTACTCGTCAAAGTGAAAACACAGTATCTTATAGAATTTAGTCACACTAATGTAATACCTGCCTCAAATTATTACCTAATGATCATTGTGACCTTTATTTGTAAGAATAATTATAAGTCAAATAGTTATTCACAGTCCAGGAAGGCAATGACAATGTGGTAACTAAAATGACCACAAAAAACACAGTATGTAGACTTTACTTCTTTGAGATTACTCTTATAATAACAATAAATATCTGGTTACTCTTGTGTTAGGTAAATAGATTTTGAACCACTTTGCCAATGATAAAGCTCATTCATGTTTCAAATTGCATGAGTGAGTTCATAATTAAAAGGTTAAGAACAAATTACAATGCATTCACACACTAATGCAGATTGTGCTATGGTAATCATTATTCCTTAAGCTGTAATTCCTCATTTGTATTAACTATCACTATATAACAAAACAATGACACTCAGATTATGGTTTTGTCCATGGAGTGCTACCTGCTTTCAGGCCTTTTGTGTGTTCTGTAACTTACATGCTTAGTTTACAGCAGTATGAACTTTTCAAGAGACCCAATGCTATGTACTGCTACCAATTCATAATTGATTAAATTCTTGTAAAATTCGACAACACCGTAGAGCATACAAGTATCAGCACAGATAATCTTATGATTTGGATAAACTACTGCATGTAGTTTAATTATATAGAACCTAATATTCCAACTATTAGTTTACCACATAATCATTATATTATATTGTAACACCAACACCAAGATTTTTGAAGACCCGCTACCTCACTACATGACTTAGATCAGACATATATAAATCCATGTTATATTTTGTATTAATACATTTTTTAAGACTATATATACAACATTACAAATGGAAGACAATTTGATTTTGTTGCATAGATTTGAAACATACCACACTGAATAAATACTAATCAAACAAAATACTTTGGGCTGTTTTAAACAAAAATGTACTAGTAATGAAGATATATATTATAATTTTGACAGTTATAATCAGACATATATTAAGGTGTCATAAAAATTCCATTGCTAACTATATCCAGATTCTTATTTTGGAGCCATATTATACATTCTCAGATTTTATGTATTTGACTAGCTGACTAGCACAAAATTCATTTAATCAGTAATTTGTATAAGAGTTGTATCATTACATTTTTGCTAGAACAAATACCAGTATTTTTATCAAATATTTTATTCAAAACAGTCCTATGAACCAATGATGTCATGATTCATTATGCAAGCAATATTTTTATATACACATTAATCAATTTTAATAATTAAACAAATAGTAATCCATTTATACTTGGAAGACTCATATATACATGTTTGGAAGACTTTTGGATTTGTTCGTTTGCATAGTCCATGACATTGCAACAACTTTAACACTCACGTCAACATTCACACAAAAATTGCCAATTTCAATATATACCCACACCACCACAGCTACCCTATGACCCCATATATCTGTAGCAAGTACATTCATACAAACATTCTTTATTTTACCCAAAACCTCTGCATATAATAAACAATTCAACTTTAACATTACTCGTAAGTCTCATTTTTTTTTGGATCAGTGCGCCATCAATCCATTTTTTTATATAAAAATAAATGACTTATTACGCGTTCTCTCCATAAAAGCTATTTCTACACCCATGTCTTATTTTACTTTAAAATAGCATTCTCTTGTGTATGTTATTATGGCACAGAACTACTCATATTGTGGCACATAATATGTTAGTATAATTGGAGACAATTTATTGGACCAGATCTTTCAAACACAAGAGCATCCTTAAGTTAATACATATCACAGTTACATAATTCTTTCAGCAACTAATTACTGTAAAAACTTGGGTTTCTAATTCCAATTTGCTGTTACCAAACCACACATTTGTGCTTTGGATTCATGTAGCTTCCCAATGGACAACTGAAGGCATTTGAGAAATTGTGATTATTAGACAAAGTTGCAATCACCCTGGAAAGATAAAACTATTATATATGTATCATGTAAATCCAGATTTAGATCACAATAAAGACGACATCAAATATACTCTGGTGATCTGTTGTATTAACTTGAGCCAAGTGCCGATAATTTGAAGGTATCTTGTAATAAGCGATTTATCCAGATATGAGTTCCTCCACATTGTGATCTGAATTAGAATGTTGTTCAGTTCTTGTCTTCATCAAAGGTTGACAACTCCGATCAATGGCAATGTTGTGACTGTGTAACCAAACTTCTGATTGTAAGCTTATCTACTTATTTGCATATTCACTAAATCAGGCTACCCATTATGGTAGTTAGAATTCAATGCTTAACTCACCTGTATTTAGCAGGAGAGTGCACATCCGTAAGCAGCGATGTTCTGGCATATTCCGGAGTATAATGTGCACACCACACCTGTAAAGATATTAGTACATACAAATATTCAGACAATAATATGTTAAACTAGCACACTTGTTTGGTTAATCCCATTTATAAAGGTTACCTGATGGAGTAGTAAAAACTGCTTTTATGGTGACCTTTATACACAGCTTCATGTAACTGACACAGCAATATCAACATACCTGTGCAAATCCCAAGAAAAACAGCTGGCTATCTGTTAAATTGAGACCTGGTAGAGATGAAGCTTCATGGGTATAAGTCTTAGAATACATTTCAAAAGCACTGTAGGCTGCTTTTATTCCACCATTGTCAGCGATATTTTCTCCCAGAGTTGTCAAGCCATTTACCTGTAACATCAAATGGAAAACATGTTTTGCAGGAGCATAAACAAAAGTTCAAGCTATTTGCAACTTAAGTGACAAAATGAAGAAAATTTTAATGTGTATTTTTGAAGCTTATGAATCAGTCACTCCTCACAATGTTTTTCACAGTCACTAGATCTAGCGCCAAACAGATGAAGGCTTGAGCAAAACTTGTTTGAGAGCAGCTCTAGAAGACATATTCCTTCTTCTGGAAGACACTTGTCATTAGCTTGTGCTAAATAGTATTTTGATTGCAAATTTCATTTTGAATACTAACCTCTTACTTGCTGTAATTACCACGCCTCTTTGCAGACGTTACACTCTGGTAACTGTGAATAACATAGTGAGGGGTGCAGTTGTTCGCCCAGTTGTTTACCCAAGTATAATGGCTTCAAATTGCAGTTTAAAATTGCTCTAAAGAAGCTTAGGTTGTTTTTTCTATGTTACATGGATAATTTTGAGCTGGCTATATACAGGAGGGGTCTTATGTATTACTAAAATATATTCATTTCATAGATAGATTTTGCTTACATGTTCTCCACCAAATAAGTATTGAGAATACTGGTCCACCATGCACTCGGTATTTTCACGAAAACCTTTCAGGGAGTCATTAGTCCACCATGATACCATATTGCCATCTTTATCAAATTTACTGCCTAAATTGGTAAATAACAGTAATAAATACTAAAATGGCCTATTTACTTATACCAAAATGGAGACATCAAAGCACGAAAATAAAACCAATTCTCGCATGCACAGGAAATTGGAAACTTCATGAAACGTGAAATTTATCAACATGCATATATCATTTGATTCACAAAGCTAAAGACATTCTAAGGATTACTTAATAGTTGGTAATAGTTGGCCAACCAGTTTAATCTGTCCATTAATGGTTAAAGCATTTGTCAATCAGACAATCTCAGACTGGGTTTTTCAGTCAATCTTATTTCTTTCTGAAGATGTATAAAATGTAACCAGCTTCTTAAAAGCGAATGTTCATCCAGGGGGCGTATATGTAGTTGTAAGAAATTGCTACACAATGATACACACATTTCCAAAATATCAATCATTGGAAGCATTATCCACCAGTAATGCAGTATTATTTGATATGGTTACAGTGCCAAATAGTTAATGCACTACGTAATCACTCTAAATTAGCATTTTATGCAAAAAATATTTTGAAAGTTTGATGAGCACATTTCAGACTAATTTTTATGGCTGTATGAGGATGTTTAGTTCAGCAATCCTAGCATTCCACATACTATAAACTAGAGGAGATGAGTAGTGGGATAATTAAATTGTCACTTTAAACAGTTGTATAAGGGATGTTACTTCATACATGTGCTGCTAAGGGTCGACATTTTGGCAGGATTTTGCATAAGTAACGATTGAAATTAAATACAAGACATAATTTTGAAAAAATAAAGAATTTTGCACCCACATTTAATTGTCCTTAACCAAATTATATCAGATCTTTTATTTTTATTGCCCGGTTTCGGGAAGTTTTATTAATAAAAATTGGCTTGACAAACAGGTAAAAATGCATGCAACAGTAACACATTCTGGACTACCTATACGCCACCTTAAATAAGCAAAGCAACCCAAACTTTTCTCACCATTGTCATCAAAGCCATGCGTTAACTCATGACCCATAATCACCCCTATTGCACCATAATTTACAGACCTAAAAAAGCATTACTAGCTGATTTTATTGCTAAATAAAATAAAATTGCTGTCGCATACAATATTACATAAAGCTAGCCATGCATTAAACATTAGATGGCAAATTGATTATTTTCCCAAATAACCATACCTCTATTATCAAACCCATGTGTTAATTCATGGCCAGCGACCATTCCAACGGCTCCAAAATTCACGGACCTAAAAAGCGTTACTACCTGACTTCATCTCTTGTTAAAGTTAAATGTTTTGCAAGCATTTTTTAGTTCAGCAAGGTATGTATTTTGCACTGTTTGTTGACCATATCCAGCAATACTTAAAAACTAACCTCTATTATCAAACCCATGAGTGAGCTCATGTCCAGCAACAGAAGCCAAAGCTCCATAATTTACTGCCCTAAATAATTTATATTACTATGTACAATTAGTAAATAAGTTTTATTTCAAAATAAGGTTTTACAGACAAACATAATGGATTTGCTACAAAATCCCCTAAACAGCATTTGTGCTACAGGATTGTCTGACAATATTACTGCATACAAGTATTGTAGTGTTGAGTATTTATTGTTAAGATTATGAATAGGGAGACTCATGAAATAATTCATGAAGACATGATCTGAATCATAATAACCTCATGATTCGTGGAAAACGTTTATCCGGAAACTGGGCAACTGGGTTAACTTAAACTGCATAGTCAATTTTAACACATGACCACTTACATAGGGAAGTCTACACTGTAATATGGTCTTTGTAGTATCCCAGCTGGGAATACAATCTCATTGTACTGAGCATTATAGTAAGCATTTACTGTTGCAGGCATCATATGCCACCTAAAAAAATAAAATTATTAACAATAGTTATCTTCACATTTTTTTACAAATTCACGATGTAGCATATCTACATAATATACTATTACTATTGTATGAGAATATAGCATAACTATGTAGATATACCTTGGTATGGGTATTACTTCTTTTTAAGATGGGGGAGTGCAGCCACCATCTATTTTTAAGAAAACCGGGGATCTATTAATAGGAACCCATTTAGTTGAAAGCACAACCTATCCATTTCTAAGGATTTTGGTTATATTTTAATCCATTTTTAGGGATTTTTCGATGAAAAACTATCGGAGTAGCCATTTTATATTACATATTTATGTCAATTTTCCAATTTCATAGCTTAAGACTTTTGAGATCATAGAATTTCTAGCAAGCAACTGTTTTCATCAAATATTTCAAAAAGTAAGAAACACCAAGTCAAGAAGATGTGAGACATGTTCTTGGTACAGATATACCAATAAATAAATTCTGAATACACAACCAGTGCTATGAATTGCCAACTTAATCAATTTTTTAGAAGTATTATTTCTGTATCTTCTCCTTGATCATAGTTTGCTGCATCTCACAGAAAAGTAACAAGATTGTGAACAAGTGAGTAACAGCTAAAATTTCAAAACACAGAGTCAACCTATTTTTTGTGTACATTAACAGCTCAAAGGACTTACTCAGTTTTATCAGGAGCTGTTCCCCTTCTGTCTAACACTTTATTGAGAAAATACACTTTGGCATTCAAGGCATTGCGGAACTCATCGTCTGCAGTTACATCAATCTAAAAAATGGATATTAACTTGAATTAAAGTCAAATGAATGGAATTCCCTCAAACACAAGGCAAAAGTGACATACTTATTCCCATTATTGTATTTCAAGTTTGGTGTCAGGCAAACACTTTTGTCATTACAACATATTCAGTACACTGTAGGTTTTTGTTACGATTACTTATTATCCCCTTTCTTCCACAACAATGCTGACTGCAGAAAACTCCCTGATTAATAATTGTCCAATAACCAGGTATCATAATGCATGCCGTGCTATAAATCGACTGCCAAAAAATATATTTCAGTAGTGTCTTAATTTCCTATCAATTACTAAGCACAACTTAAAACTTTTTTAGTTTAGTGTCTGAATCCTTTCTGCTACTTATGTGTTATTAATATATACCTTTTTATAGTATTTATCAAGTTCATTTGGATTTAATATCCAATCAGGATAGCCGACCATTTTTTTAACTGCATTTGCCTTTTCAACTGCTCTACTTCGAGTTACATCATCCATCCAGGACACCGAAGGCAAGTTAGCAATGAACCCTCTACGAACTAATTCTATAACTTCCTCAGCCTTAAAAAATACAGCAGTGATATACTCTAGCCATGGAACTTTCATGCTTCTATACAAAATACTGAAAGTGCTTTAACTCAACATGAATTAATTCTACAAAAGTAAAAAAGTACATGGGTATACTAACAACTGATATGCTTTAAACAAGATAATTTATGTATTTCAAAAATCAGGATAATCGAGTCCTTCCATACCTTAGCTTTACTACCATCACCAAATTTTTCTTGGACAAATAAAGCGCCTGTTGCAAATCCAAAGACATCGTCAATTCTCTGCACACATATCAACCATCTAGCAGGAATGCCCGTTACTCCTGTTGTGGCAGTTTTCAAAACTAATGATGCTTCTTCAAATTCTCCTGGTAAATATGGCAGCATCGCATCAACTGCATGAAACATCATGTAGTTGGCTAAAATCCTGTAAAGTGAAAAGTCAAAGTTATAGTAAACTACTATTAAGACAATATTTTGTAGAAAGAATATGTGTACATACATGTACAATGAATTAAGCTTCCAAATAATATTTGGGTTAGTCAAATTGCATAATAATATATTAATTCAGGATTTGGTGAGTAAACACACCTTTTGCAAAATCAAATTATTCCAATAACTATAAAAGTATACTAGATATTGTAGAAGTTAGTTATAACTTTTGCAACGCTAATCTTTGATGAAAGAGCACAGTTATTTTAAATTCCTAAAATTTAAACACACTCACTCCTTGTCCGTCTCTTTTATAACGACTGCCAGCTTCTGCATATAACTTGGTGTATATACTATTATTTCTTCCGATAGTGGAATGTTTGTGCTGAACATACCATCTAAAAATGCCTTTAGATTTATCTACAAAATACAGTTAACATGCAAAATTAAATACAATTTTGCTGGCAAAGGTTAACAATTTGCTACAAAATTCTAACATGTATTGCTTAGCTGAATTGGAAAAAAAAATAAATGCATAATTCAGGCAACTTACAGCAACAACATGCTGCATTATATTTAATGAAGAATCTGCTTTGAGATACAGAGGGGGATTAAAGTTGAATTTGTTTGTTAACAGTAGAGAAAACTATCATTTTGATAGAGATACAGACATCATAAACGACATCAAATGAAAACAGACAATTTTTAAAAAAAACTGAATAACATTACAGAATATAAGAAACTTCAGTGAATGTTCCAATTAAAACAGAAGTTGAACATCTCTAGGAAAAAAACTCACTGTGTTTCCCATAAGATCTTGTAAATCTTTGACTGTCATTTTATGATAATTGTCTTCAGCATTAGTCAAATTAATTTTAGGAACGTAAATCTAGTATAAAAACAAACGTTGACATTTTAGAGTATTATACAAACATCTTGCTTTATGTTACACAGCAATATTTTACAATACTTCTCACCATTTTTTAATTTTCTCTACATACATCTGCAATTAAACAACACAGGCAAACACACAAATGACAATAAACTGCAACTCCTTACGATTTGTAGAAAAAGCTATTATATGACTAGGCAATTTCCCTGTAAGATATACATACTGAAGCTAATTTAGTCTCAAACTGCCAGATTTCTTCAAACTTCGCTGTACTTTCATTTCCTGCACCAAGCAAATCGCCAAGAGTTATAGAAAACTCCATGAAAGCAGAATGATATTTTTCTTTATGTTCATTGCTGTATTCTCTTGAATCACCCAAACTAAGACCACTCTGTTCAAACTGTAGAAAACAAGGTTAAAATGAAATCAATCGAAACAAGCTGCCCGAATTTTACGTCAGGACCTAAATACTTGCATAATGACAAACAGTAAAGTTAAAATAAATCCAAAATATATATAATTTACTGAATTAAAATAAAAGGATTAAATAGAATTGAAGTTCTTATAAATCTAATATTTATTGAAATACAAATATTCTCTTTAATAGAACCTAAGAAGTTCCTTATAACAGATAAAAAGCCGCCTGTCTTATAGTTTTGCTTTTAGTTAGGCAGCAAAAACAATGTAATTTGTAAGCTCAGAAAAAAAGAAAATAAAACAAGTAATTACAATCCTAAAATTGATTTTCTAATAAAATATGGTATCATCTTCTTCAGAAATAAAAGTGTAAACTTAAGTTCTTAATTCAGTAAAAGATGAAGATAACATGAAAAGCGTGGCATTTTGGCATTTAAGTTAACATCAGTTTAACATTTTAATAGTTCAAGTTAATTTATCAAATGTAGAAAGTGGAACTATATCACATTATAGTAACATTTTCAAAGTACAAGCATTACACAATGTCGTGTATGTACATACCTCAATTATACTAACGCTACTATTTTTATCATCAGCACCGACAGACATCAGGAACAATGGCCGAATTTTATACTTGTTCATTTTTATCAAAGTCTCCATAAAGTTCCATGTTGTTTTATCCCAGGTTCCAGAAATGGGATCAGAAGTGATGGTCCAAGAACCAAGCTTTTTAATAAGCTAAAAGAGAAAAACTAGAGATAGTAAAAAACATGTACCAGGTGAGGATGTCAAATAGTTGATGGGGTCTGCAAATGCAATTCTTCATTAATTATATAATAATTTTTCAGCCATGGTCATTATGTAATATTTTTCCTGTTCACTTGTAAATTATATTCTAGTCCTACATAAAGTTTTGTTCTTGTACACCAGTTAAAATAGTCGATCATGCATACAAATATAAAATCAATATACTTTTAGGAGGAAGCTGGGAACTTTGTCCATGAGCAAGGTCATAAAGGTATGAAAATAAGGGAAGATAAAAAGCAGGAATACTGTAACCTGATAAGTGTTGTAATAAAATACTTATAACCATGCGAAGCACACTATACATTTACTTAGGAGCATAAAGTGTAATGTCTGCAGACTATGAGTACAACAGTACTTGAGAACAACATCTATCCCTGATAGTATCATGGAACTTTATTTAACGATATATCGTGTGGGCAGATATGCAGCAACTCACAACACCATCAGTTCACATTTCAATGCAATTGGTAGATAACAACATTGCTATACTTTTGTATTATGTTAAGTAAGCATATGAATTAACTCACCTGTAACATAGGAGTATTGCCTTTTCTTTGAGTGGCACTTTTGTTCATGCAAGCATTGTAATAATCTTTAGCTTTACAAATGGCTGATGAGTTTTTTCCCTTATAGGGACATCCTGGTTTTACATTATTAATTAGCTAAAATAAAAGCCAAGAATATATATATAATTATATAGATAGCTATGTACACTCAGTCCTATAACTAGTTAATGATACTATTTTTTTGACAACATTCAACTTAAAAAATCCAACCAATCATATGACTTTCTGTCTTCTTTTAACTACCACTGCAAATATTTCATTCATTGGATGATTTTTAACATATTATTTTTAAAAACAGGGTCAAAATTGTTCTGAATGTTATCAAAATTTCAAGAAGAAATGTGAAACTTTCACTTTTCTGTAATGACAGGATCACAAGATGAAATTAGTTGCTACAATTCCAGTACATACCTTGTTCAAGATTTTAGTATTTTGTTGATACATATATTTGAAAGAATTCCATTTTGGCTTATCTGGTGGAGGAAGTGCATTTTTTTCCCACCCCCCACAAGCGTATGTGTAAAAATCCTGACAGGGATTTACAGTCAAGTCCATCATTTTTATCATTTCTCCTGCAGCACTGACACAATTAGGTGTCTGGCATTGCTAAAAATATATAACATAGTAATTAACATGTAATTAATACTGATACAGCTAATATTAATAATTTCTCTTCAACTTTTTAAAAATGCAGCATATATCCTAAAAACATTTGAGTACATACCCATTGCTTTCAGTGTATTGATTACCAAATTCAAATGTCAACATATTGGCAATGTTACATTCCAAGACTTTCTGTTAGAAATTCAATAACAACATAAGACTGGTAATATATCCAATTCCCGATAAGGTAAAGCCACCAAACTTTTATAGTGCTCATTTGCTAAACTCAGCAGTCATGGTAAACAGGTATCGAGCACATATCAAATTTTGGCTCAAAATATTTTATTAAGCATAATTTTAGCAATTTTCACCTCAAAAAGATTCTAATTTATCAAAAAATAAATTTTGTCTTGCAAAAAATGCTCACAGACAATTACAAAGTATAGGTCCACTATGTGCTCAAAAAATAGTTTTAATTGCACAACGTGGCAAAGCAGAAACCTTTAAAAGATTTTTCTTGCATAACACTGTTTTGAGTAAGCTCCTAACTGTTAACAGTAAAGGTATAGAGGAGTTTTATCAAAATATTTATTTAAGAAAAACTTTTTAATCAAAAATTCAACTAAACTTATTTTCGAAAAAGTTGGTACAAGATTTTAAATATGAGGGATAAATATTTGAAATTATTTTCTTTTTGTGCAAGTTTTCACCGAACAAATAAAACGGACAGACTACTGAGTCCATGCTGAGTTAAAGCTAAACCAGTGGTTGTGAGAAGGAATAATACGCCTGCTACGTATTTTCACCTTAACAGGCCATCACCCACTTGCAAACTACTATTGTTCTTATTTACAATACAAATAACTCTAGAAAACTAGTCATCATGTTATAAAAAATAATTTATGCTCCACATACTTTACCTTATAAATAATATCAACTTTCACATGGGTCACAACAATGACAGCAACCAGAGCCACAATAATAAGCAGAAGTATTATAAGTATTGCACACAGTTGTTTCTCTATCCGAGAGCTTCCATCATTACGACTTGTTCCTAAAACAGAATTATTGACAGGACATGAAATATAAATTTGTCAGTTAGGGAATCCTGGGGGGGAGTCAATATGAAAGTGGGAACGCACGTTCCACCAAAATTTTGCGTGAAAGCGTATGTTTTTCAAACCCCCGACATGTAATGCGCTTAGGGTCTCTTTTTTGGCTAAAATCACGAAAAGGGGTGGTTTTTTGGAGGTGTGACACTTCCTTAGGGGTGTATTTTTTCAAAAAAAAACTCACTTCCTTAGGGGTGTATTTTTTCAAAAAAACTCACTTCCTTAGCAGACATGCCAAGTCACCTGCATTCGCCGGGTGACACCCGCTAAAATTTTGCTAATTTTCTTACTTATATATACAAATGATGTCACAAATCACTAATCTCCCGCATGTTTTTGTTCTGACTTTGGCATCTCTGCCTTAGGGGTGTATTTTTTGCAGAATTTCACTTCGTTAGGGGCTTTTTTGAAAACCCATGTTAGAACATGGGTACCCACTTTCATATTGACTGTGGAATCCATCTCAATAACACATGGTATATATATATTTATTTGGTGTTTTCTTTGATAGAACCCCAGGGTGTACTGTCATTCAAAGTCACTATACACCTGTGCCGCCCAATAGGCTCGGGGGTACTCAAGGTTTTTTGACTACGGGGATGTGCCACGGAACCCAATCCAAAATTTTAGCTTGTGGTAGTAAATCCAATCCAAATTTTTTGAAATTTTAGGGTAGCAATCCAAATTTTGTGAAATATAAGGGTAGCAATCCAAAATT
>JAOXYB010038573.1:0-13385 GCA_028565635.1 Phoronis ovalis | reverse complement strand
ATATAACTGATTGACTGTGTGACAAGCTCTTTGTCCTGGAGTAAGCGAAAATGTTTTTAGAATTTAAACTTGAAGCATATTAAAAATTTAAAGGATTTTGTATGATATTGTTTCATTTATTTTTTATCATTTCTTTCTCATGTATGTGTGCCCATATAGGACTTTGTTTTGAATTAATTAATTTGTTCTCTGTTTAATCAAGTAATTAAAGGAAGCTTTGTACATTGTATAATACGACAAAAATGACTATCTAGTAAAAAACAAGTTAGTCATACAATGTTGGTACAAAAATGACTTAAACTTATCTGTTATAAAAAAATTTGATCATGAATAATAATGAAATGCATTAGTAACACATAGAGAAGTATATACTACTTGTGAATACTGACCTGTTACTGTCATAGTTTGACAATAATCTGGATATTTCTCTGGAGACGCGGTGTCCATTATTTCGTCTTCAAATTTCAATACCATATCACTAAGAATGATATTCAAACTTACCGGGGTATCGAATATGTTTTTAAGCTATAAAGATGCGACACTATGTTAAATATTGAGTATTCAAGCTCTTAAAACTAATATTAAGTTATTTTCTTTTTTTAAATCACCAGTATATGTCTTTTTGTTTCAGTGTAATAAACTCGTACTCGAAACTCAGTGTAATTATTGTACTGTGTGATAAAAAAATTAATATTTGTTTAAAACTGGTTCCTCTGCTCTTTATCCATGTCTCTTTTCGATCGCAGTGAATCAATACTCGACGTGACTGGTATCCGTAACAAAATACCTTCTGAGTAAATCTGATTCACCAACTGACAAAACTGCGCTACTGCCTCGGGTTTTTATATCTGACCGTGTCGCGACCGTATCGCCAATGAACGGACTTTCTCATACCCGTCACTGGGAATCAGGTGTATGACCTGATATTAGTAAATACATGTTTACCTTGGTAATTGATTGACTGTGACACCGTCTACAATTGGACAGGTATTGGTCCGGTATTAAAGAGGCTCTTAACGTGTGTGCATAGCATAATGTCAGTACAGCAGAATTTTCATCAATTTAGGTGTGTCCCAGGAGATCTATCCGAAAGGCATATGTTTGATGTCGAGATGCATTATAAAAAGTTGAAGTTATCATACATGCATTAAATGCGAACTATTCTGGTGTGTCAAAAAGCGAATATCATATAAACAAAACATGATTTAAAAAATATAAATAGATGAGCTAAAACACTTAAGAATTTATGGTTTATTCTTACTGCTTTTTGGGTTGCCTTATATATAAAAATTGCTCCAATTGGACGTGTCGTATAACCAGCTGCATAGCGTTGATCGCGATGTGTGTGTTTGTTGAGGTTTTTATTATTTACAGAATTATACCACCGGTTTTCTTCATTGTAAACCTCCGATGATTCTCCTGTCTCCACAGGTATAATTTGGTTGTGTTGACATCGCCAATTAATACTATAAGTAACTGATATCTTGATTGAAAAATGTTGTAATTTTCCAATTATTGAGTCACAGTACACTTTGAATACATTTGCGCACTTGTCTCATGCGTTAGGATAAAATTATACGATAGAGCCGTACATGCAAGCAGTTGGAGTGAAAGAAAGGCGACGAAAATTGAGCTGGTACATAAAATGATCTCCTTTCTAGACATAATGTAACAGAAGAATAAAACAGAATTAAACCCTGTAGACATAAAGTTGAAACTTTGCCAAAATTAACTTCAAAGAGATATTTCTAAATCTGTGTCTCAGATTCTAAAACATTTTGTATCATCCAACTGCCAGAAGTTTTTCATGACCCTCATAATTTAAGAAATAAGAAAAAAAAATCAAAAATCTGAGACACCTTATTAGAGTTCTTAGCTGAAAGTTAATTTTGGCCAAATTTTAGCTGTGTATCTGCACTCCAGGGGAATTGGACTAGTAATTTTTTGAAGTTTATGTTTTGAAAAACGTGAGTTTTACCCAAAATGGCCCCTTCACTGATTACAGAATCATCTGCTAACTACGCAAAGTGAGTTTTCATAATTAATACCTTTGCAAAAATGTACACTTTTATAAGTCTTTTTTCATTTAACTCGCCAAAATTCCGCTCAAAATATAAAGTGTGAATAATTTGTCTCAAAAACCTCTAGCAACGTTAAGAAACTTAATTTTTAACGCAAAAAATCGAGATATATTATTCTTGTGTTAAGCCAGTCAAATATCTCCCCGTTAATAGATTACATATCACAATAAACAGGTTGTATAAAAAATAAAATGCTTCGTAAAAAATGAAAAATTGCAGATTAAGAATTCTCGATCAATTTATACTGTCATGTTCCCATATAAAACTCAAGCAGTTATATCACAATTGTCCTGACAATATTTGGCGAGACTTGCCGCCAACATCTTGTGGCGAAGACTAGGAAACTTTTATCTCATAATACTATAATTCCTAATTTTGCTCTTATATTTTAATGATAATTTTATGATAGCTCTCAACTTTTTATTGTTTGATCTATCTGGTTAATGTTATGGCCTCTTTAGAAAAAAGACTGTCTGAGATTGTCGACTCCATAAAGTCAAGGTAATGATGAAAATTACCCACGTAGGCTAGTTTTATATTTGTGCTTATCTATATAAATAATCAAGGATAAGAAAGAAAGTCAACAATCTTTGAACTCCATCTCACATTTTTTTTATATATATTTCAACATTTTTATCCGTTTAAAAGTTAAGAAACTTTTATTTTTACGTAAAATTTAGTCATTTTCTGTGAGTTATCTGCATTAGTTTTAAATTAGTATTTGAAATATTTTTAGTTTTAGAAAGCATACAACTAGTAAATAATAGTTTTTTTGAACAAAGGCAATTAATTGAAATCAAACTGCTTTAAAAGACCACCCGTAAAACTATATATCTTTTTGCAACCATTTGTTGACACATGCGGGGACACATGTAATGGACTCAAATTTTGTTTGTAAAAATTATAGACTATAAGAAAATATCTGACACAAATTTTCAATAGAACTATATCCATTAATTTTCATGCCCGATTATTTAAGAATGTTTTACAACCTGCTTTTATTACTCACTAAGTAACTTCGATAATCGAAATACCTAAAAATACAATGGTGCTTTGGAAAATAGATAACAAATTTTCATACAGAACCCGCTACGATCTTATAGCGAGTGTTTGTCACGCAATTTTTGAAATTAATTCAATAATGTATTCCCCCACAAAGCAGGCAGTGATTTAATAGAGTGGTAACAATGTACTGACATAATTTTGACATAAACTCAAACTGTGTACATCAAAACCTGACACTATAGACGGCATTCGTGGGAAGTAAAATTTGTTTAACATAATATATGCACAATCTAATCCATGGAAAAGAATTCAGAACATCGCTGCAGTTAATTTTTACTTGTGTTAAAACACGAACTAAGGAGAAAAAATCCTTTTTAATTTTATGTCCGAACATGCGTATATGAATGTTCTTTACATCTTGTCTACTGTGCCATCCGATTATAGTTTGTCTTCTTATAGATTTGAGTGGTTATGTTACACTTATCCCCCGAATCCCCTGTCACTGCAGTCGTTTTCAGAACAAATTCTATATAGTATCTGTAAGTAATTTAGTGTGTAAACGAACGTAGTATTCACCATATTTCCCGTAGTGCAGGTGTGACATTGGAAAACAGTATTTTTGACAACTTTCATATAATTTTAATATGTCCATTAAATGCTATACATTCGAATTTAGAGCAACATTGTTTTATGACATATTTTAGAATAAGGCACTTCCCACTTCAATTAATTTGAAAAGCAAAATTAGCATGTAATTTACAAATCTTAATAAATTGTTATAATAAACATATGGCGTTTTATTTCACAAATTTAAGAGAACGTTATATGCAATAATACAACCTTTATAGCTGTTAATTTATAATTTAAAATACACAAGTAAAGCAAACTAAAATTTTCTAAAGCACCTTTGTTCTGAACTATAATGTGTCTGAAGTGCTGTAAAATTAGTTATATTTAAGTCAAAATAATCATAAATGTCATCACGACCTTCAGCAGAATACATCAAAGGAAAGGTTATAAATATAGTTCATATCAAAAGAAACATACGTAAATGTACTTGTTTCAACAAAAATGTTTTTAAAAAAATTAACAACTCATGTCATGGTGTACTGAAAATATTCGCTTGTGGGTTTCGTGTCGGAAAAGTTTTATGCATCATTTTATTCATTTTCATCAGTTACAGTTAAAAAGAAAATAATTTTCTAATTATAACTATTTAATAGGCACTTAACTCTGCATTTCTTTGTATGTTTTACGGTATAACACATACATAATAGCTATTTTAATATTTTATGAAGCTGTCTTCTGTGTAGGCAGACTTCATTGCATTTATGATAGGTTAGTTAATTGTACGAAATTATTAGTTGTCTCTAGTTTGGTGACAAGACATAAGGCGTAACATTTACCTAGGGAATTTAGATTTATTTAGAAGTACGGATTATAATGTGAGCATTGCTGTCATTATCTTATAATTATGAAAGCTCGACGTTTTTTTATCATCAACAGCAACCTTTACACAATACACGCCGTAGCTTGGTTTGAAACATAATGCGACTCATGTTTATAACATTTTGCAGTAAACACTTGTATAGTAGAATTCGTTAAGGGATTGGTTGTGTATAAATTTGGAGGTTTTTGTTAGCTTCCTTCTATAATTCTCATACTATAATGGTTGTGAAAAGTAACTAAGATGAAGACTTGAGAAAAAGTAACACATATTTAGTAGAATTTACAACGGTTTTAACAACTAAAAGTATTCTCCAAATTGTTTTTTAATATTTTTTCGATATCAACCCCTGTTATTATATAAACAGTTTGATGAAAACATTTGTACAAAAAATAAAATTTTCCGCGTAGGTGGTATCTTGCTCTTGTCTGAATACGTTAATTATTTATAAAATTTGATCCATTCTCCAGTCGAGATCGTAAAATAGTTGATGCATGTTCAGAAAACATTGGCTTTGTGCGAAGAAAATTAATAATCAATTTTTACGAATACACGGAGAAATCATGTCTTTATTGAAATCTTTCAATTCACATACATATCGATCTATCATATACAGGGAATTAATTAAATTAGAAAAGAGAAAATAACTGGTTTTAAATTCGTTGTCTGATGTACTTTATGTACACACGAATGTATGTGACGTTCTACATCTTACATCTCTTGCTTATCTATACCAGTCTCACGGCAAAAAAATAGAAAAGGAAGAAACCTTGTTGTAAATTAATTAATTTACGCGTCACACTAACTCATTAAATTATAAAATTTAATATAAATTTGAATGACGTCTTAGTTTACAATACAAAGGGTATATGTCACACTTTCCTTTAGGGTGAAGGTAAGCTTTTTTACCGAAACACTAACATCTACCCTCTATATAGTTGTTGCTCAAGGAGCAAACAAACAAATTTTTATTTTCTTGGTATTTGATATAATTATTTTATATCATCATGGTAAAAGTTGGGAAAATTGTACGCCAATAGTTACTTACACGCTGTACGCCAGTAATTATTTACACGTTGGGCACAATGTGTTAAAAACCATCTTTTGAGTTATACTTTTCATTAGAAATCAGCTTTAAAAAATGAACCGAGGTTTCACATCTTTTCTGTTGATATACGCACTGTCTATAGTATATGGTAAGTTATACATATTTTTCCCATCTAAATGTGTATTATATATTGTTTTAAAAATTATTCAAATAATTTGTAAGAAAACAATTTTTAAAGCGCTTACCAAAAAGAGAAAAAATAAGTCATTAACATAATGAAAATATGATTTGTGAAAACGAATGTTAGAAAAAATAGAAATGTACGTACGTACAGGTAATTAACTCGTGCTCACACTAGCCGTGTATTTACAGAATGCGCTCATAAAATAATAAACACATTTCCCGCTAAAAGTTTGCTGAAGAACAGTTCGTATTGATGTACCCAATTCATAGATATTTTCATATAAAATAATACATAATTATTTGTTTTTGCTCTAAATAACTTAGTAAATTAAACAAGCCTCATTTTTCATTGGTTATTCTTTGATAAATCTTTATTTTTTATGCATTTGTTTAAAAGCAGATTTGTTCCACTTAATGTTAGTCAGTGGACGTACAACAGTGTAACTGACAAACTTTACTACTATTACAGTGGAACTGCAATTGCATGGGCACAAGCCATGCAGGGATGAATGTGAATATATCTGTGGTGCATTCCTTCCGACTTTACCTTCACAAAATGAAGCCGAATTTTTAAGAACATCAGGTTTGTTTCAGTTCAATTGACCTGTTAAATACTTCATAGTTATATATTTCTAGCATTACATCTTACTAAACGATCCAGAACTGTTGTTCGATTCAGCTGGACCATAAATTCGAGAATCTTTTTTTAACTTGAAATTTGGCGGTCGTGCATTTAGAGTCTTTAGAATTCTATTGGTCTGGGGCCAGTGTTATCAGAATAAATTTTGAAATCAGGTAATGAAAGAACGGGCTACTGTGCTTAATATTCTGTAATACCGCAAAACCCCACGTAGAACATATGTATAAGAACATACAAGATCAAAAACTATTTGTCTTAGTTTTTTTGGTTCAGTCGCATTAGATGATAATGGTTGGACAGGTTTATGGCGCCCCGATAGCACCACAGGCGACACCTGGTTATGGAGGCCTGAAAATGATTCAGAAATAATTGTTACTAATACTAATACTCAGGATTATCTACCATTTGAAAATAATGGTTGTAAGTTTCATGCATTTTTATTTTAATTTATTTTATAGTATATAACTGCAGCTTTCTTAAATTAAAAGAGCCAGTCAGAACAACGGCTGAGATAACAACAGTTTCTCTGACATCTACCGATGTCACCACAAATACTTTCCAAGCAAAGCACTACAGAACCGACGGTAGCTACAACAGTTTCGCTGACATCCACTGATGTCGCCACTATACAAAGTACTACAGAGCCGACAGTAACTACAACTGTGTATGTTGCTACGACTGAGTTCACCGAGCCCACCGGTACCATGGTTCACATATCCACTAGTCAAACAACTGCTTCATGATTTGATTAGTACTACAATACGGAACCCCAGACTAGCATCAATGCAGCAACTACCACACAGACAAGCTACAGCGTATCTACGTTAAGTACATAAACCACCACCAGAGGGATTCAAGGTTATGGAAGAAGTGTCAACGACCCTAACCCGGATGCATACATCATTGGTTTGGGTTTGGCGGTAGCTCTTCTTGCTCTGTTAGCAATGCTTGCTGGCATGGGCTAGGATGGTTTCTGCTTTTCTATAGGAAACGGAGGTAAAATAACAATTTATGTATCCCGAGTTGGCTTCGGCATCTAGATACGTATAGAAGATATTCTTGCTTTACCTTACCTTGGTTTTCTGATTAAGGACAGCCGACAGGCTTAAGGGGGTAGGGGATCCCCCCAGGGTGCAATGCTCGCACTTAAAAATTGGCGATGCTCGGTGCTCGCACTTAGTAAGACAAAAAAACAACCAAAAAAAGGTCGGTAAATAAAAATCTCGGCGACAAGCAAAAAAAAGGGCGCCAAAAGAAAATGACTCGAGCGGCAAGTAAACATAAACAAGGAAAAAAATCGAGACCATACTCGCTGCTCGGACTTAACAGACCTCAATGCTCGCTGCTCATGACCCCCCCCCCCTATAGCCCTCAAGCTTGGGTTGTCATGGCAGTCAGTGCAACTAAAACTGTCCACTTATCCTTAGCAATTTATAGTAAACTTTACTATTTCATTTTGAAAAGAACTAACCAAACTCAACTTTCATAATATACAATATTTTAACAAATAACAAAAAGAGAATGACCACAAAATTTCTCCAAATGTTGCTAAATTATTAATAGTAAATTAGGATTATCGACACGCCGTTACATGTATGTTTATAAATTATAGCAAAATTCACTATACAAAATTAAAAGGCACACAACAATTAGAGCGCCAACATTTGGTACACTGTACTCATCAGACAACATGTATATACTATGCAAACATATTTTTAATAATTTTAGGAAAGTTGAAGCGAAGACCAGCAAACCGGTAATGAAGATACATATGTCCCAGAGCATCATAAAATGCCACCAAGGAAAGAAATTGTTTACATGGACTACAGACTCTTTGGTGAAAATAAAAAGCTAGATAATTAATGTTGACAGTTTGGAGCCAGGACATTATAAAATGCCTCCGCGAAATGAAATTGTTTCCATGGATTATCGCCTCCAACATGAAAATGAAATGCCAGAAAATGATTCAAATCAGTTGAACGAGACATTTACACAACGAACGCAAGACACTGACTGTACTATGGTACCAGAGCAGCCAAGAACAGAAGTCATTTTCGTGGATTATTATGGAAATAGAATTAACTAAAATACTATTAGCCCGGACTATTAGAAAACTTCAAACGATGCAAATATTGATATATATACTGAATGTGGATGTTGACATCTCAACTGGCAAGATACCGTAAATATGATAACGAGACTATATACTGACACAGGATATTTAACTAAACATTATTTTAATTATAATAATCGACGATAACAATTTTATTAATAGTGTTGTTCTATATGATGTCTATATTATTAAAGTACCTATGCATTTATGAAGCATAAATATGGAAGTGTTTTATAGGTGTGTATTAGTGTTATATACCACTGCGGTAACTAACTCAGATTTCGAAATTCCGTTCCATGCTGATGAACTGTTTGTGTCCTCTCTGCGAAGTTGACATAGAAAATGATGCACATTTTTTTATTTTACTGTAATGTTTATACTGATCAGATGTCATTGTTTCTGTAAAATTCTGCCAAAATAGCGATCCTTAGCAGCACAGGTGTGAAGTAACATACCTTGTACGACTGTTTAAATGCCCGGTTTAAATAACAATAAATTATTGGTCTAGATTATGGCATGTGGCATGCTCGGGTCGCTGTAAATTTTTATTAAAAGAAATTAGCCTAAAATTCAATTAGCTCTTCACACTTTTATGGTAGCTTTTTGCATAAAGTGCTAAATTTATAATAAAAATTAGAATGATAAAAGTATTCTTCAACTATTCGACAATTACAGCTATTCCAAATAGTATGTTTCAAAATGTATTATTGTTGGATAATGCTTGCACTATTGATACTTGATATGTGTATCGCGGGTAGCCATTTCTAATTCTTACAACTACACATTTGCCACGTTATAAACCATCGATGTGGGATATAGGAACAGAGAAATGTGTATAACTGAGTATGCCCAGTGTTGACAAATCTCAAAAAGAGCTATCATAAAATTTCAAAAAATTTGGATTGAGTTTGCTATCACAAGCTAAAATTTTGGATTGGGTTGGGCGGCACATCCCTGTAGTCAAAAAACACTCCCCCGGAGAAATACCTACCTTAAATTTAGTTGGATGAATTAATTAAAAGCACATTCTGATTACTCACGGTAAAGATACAAAATCGGCTAAACTTAAACCTAAATTTAAAAAAACGTTTTCAAAACAAAATAAAGGGGATTTATTTTTATTTCTACTAAGCACTTTAGAGGGTGAAAGATGCATTATTCAGTCGGTCTCTACGAGAACAAATACACACTGTATCGTGTTAAGATTATTTTGCGTAAAAACTGAACTCTGAGAGCATAGAATAAGTGGTTTTATTATGTTTTGCTTTTTACAGCTATTCATATAATAAAAACGCCTCAAGCTTAAATTCATTTTAGTTTAAAACATTGAGCTGCGCGCATTACCACGTAATAGATGGTAATAAAATACATTTTGTAAATAAAATTAAACATAAAATAGCACAAACCATTGTAAATTTTTTTATGCGGTATAAATATTATTTTTTTCTTCATTCAAGAAAAAGTTTTAGACAATATTTTGAATTTTTTCATAAGCAATTCTATTACAATTATCTACAACACTTCGTTCAATGGCTTCTCTGTCCACAATGTTTTATTCAATAACTTCCACCAGATGGTGCTAGTTATATTTAATATCAAAACGAGGCAATGTCCGTTCTGTGAAAGTAGCGGTGAATTTGAAAGAATTTAAATTTAATAAAAATCTAAACAAATGTCGAACCAGGTAAGTTATTTTTCTATGCATGAGCTTATTTTTGCATAACAATATCCTGATTTTAGGTAATTTCATATGAAAGCTGTCTGACTATGGAGATTATACTTATTTTCTGTCTGAAAATTTGGAAAACTTGATTGTCAGTTTCGATTACTACCCGTAGCTGTACTCCTGTACTGTGGACTGTAAACAATTGAGCACGTTGATTCTTATTCTTGCTTGCTCCTTACAAAGTTAGAACTGACTATTTAGAAGCTAGATAGCACCCGTACCGATCGGACCCGTGTATCAGTCTCTGGTACAGCTTCGAAATGTAGGAATAGCCAATAGGCTCAGAGAAATCTGACACCGTACCTGAGATATGATATTTATTTTAAAAATATTATGAATATGATCTTAAATATCGTAGGCGGTAATACACCTGGATCATGCCTTCATGACCCTAGCCTCAATGTATACAATCAAGGACACATTAAGAGTAAATGAATAATTTGTAGGCACTCGATCGGCATTAGTTCAATTCTTGACCTCTAAGTATTCCGCTCCCAGTGTTCCGTTGTTGATTTTGTGATCATAGCGGACACCCTAAGCACTCAGCACATATTATTTTTTTGTACTAGACTCTTCTGTATAACTTGACCAGCTATTTTCCTGTTTCTCTATGGCAATTAAATAAAAACTGGTTAGTGAAAATTGAAATATTTAAGTTAGAATTTAGGTTCATCAAAACAAAAAGGTATTCTTTTATCCCCCAAAGTACATATTGATGTGCTCACTACAGATGTTGTTTTCATTGTCATGGATATGTCACATTTAGCTTCCAGATATTTATATTAGTTTTATACAATACACAGTGGCAGTAGTTATTGTCTAATTTGAATAGCTGTAGTACAATTATTATATTTAAATATAATTTAATAGTTTATATATCATAAATATTTTATTAATTACTTAGTAGGATAAATGAAGATATGTACATAGCTGTCTGTGATCTTTTCTATGTAAACCTAGGTCTGACTTTATGAAACAACTCGCACATTTTGTAAGTATCTTCAGTTTAGAATGTAATGGTAAACTAATTTAATTTTTTTACTGAGGAGTTTATATTTAATTTTAATGAAATTTCCCATGGACAAAAATTGGCTCACATGCATTTATTTCAACTGCAGCTTATAGTTGATTCTAAACAACTTTCCACTCAGTTTTGCATGTAGGATTAAAAATGGACTATGAAACAATTACCAACTTATTGTACATACTGTCTGTAATTGGGAAATCAAAGAAGTTAATTATTGTAATTATTTCCTGTTCTTCTATGAAATCCCCTTTACTTACTAGAAACTTGATTTCTAAAATTTCATATTAATTTTAATACAGTATTACTATATATATATATATAGTAGTACAAAATTTTGAGACAGTTAAATAGGGATATTGATCACATCAGATGACTATTAATTATATACATTTTGCTGATCAACATATTTTTCCTGGTGAACAAATTTTAAGGAATTAATTAATTGGGAATTATTTCCTATCTGTACAGCTTATGCATGCTTAAATATACATTGTTAACTCATAATGATATGCCCACCCAGCATCCTAATGAACATTGGAAAAATTGCATGATCTCTATTGATTACCTGTCAATACTTTTTGTGTACACATATTTTTAAATTTCACTCCTTTTATTACATTTGTCAATTCTCATTGTCAGCAAAACATATGCCTGTTTGTTTATTTTCAAAACACTTTTTTGTGTGTCCTTCTTTTGTTGCACAGGGCAATAAATGCCATTAATTACCCTCTGGCATTATGTCTTTAGAAACATGATAAGTACTATTATAAAGGTAACGCTTATTGCAACTTAGGAGAAACTCTGTGGTGGAGTCCAAAGCATGCCAGTTGGAATCACAAAGGTGAGTTGGAAATAATTCCAGGCTGGTGGTTAAGCTGTATTTATTTATATCTGGTAGGTTTTTTTGATTTTTTTTGTATGCTAGCATGAAATGTTTATATATTTAATATTATATTGTAGGATCCAGTTGCCTCCGGTGACCATAGTCCTGGAGTGTTCTTTCAATCACCAAGCAGTCCTGGAGAAGGAGGGGATTATTTCGTTGAAGGTATTTGAAAGAATCTCTTCATGAATTATTAATTATAAAAGTAATGTAATTACTTATATAAAAACGTGAATATTTAAAAAAAAGTATTCCCGCTTATTTATCTATTCTCTACACAGACACATGTATCTTATAAATTTTTGAAAAATCTAAACATTTATTATTATCAATTTATCAAGCATAACATATGACTTACAAATTGCAACCTGTACAAAAAACACCAACTCACTTATAAGACCTAAGATGAGGGATTATTGTGAGGGGTTCACAGTCTATCCTGAAATTATTGTATAGAATTTGAAACTTGATGAAATAATCAGATTTAATGCAAAATTATTTGATTCTGTGCAGTATTTGAAGTACACCGTGTTCAATTAATATGATGGTATGAATCATTTGAATTCAGAATTAGGCATAGCATTATCTGTAATTCATGCTAAATATATTCTAGAAGAGAAAGAGAATGTGTCACAGTATCCAATTGAAAGCCTTGTGCATAATCTGTCACATGAAGCATTAGCAGAGGCTGTGAATGAATTAGAAGCAGAGAAAACTGTTCAGACTGCTATTACAGAGGTAACTTTTGTAGCACAATATTACAATAATTATTCTTTTGTTTCTTAAATATTACCACAAGTTGAAATTTCTGGATCTTATTTTGAGTAGCGTTGAAACGAAAGAAAATCTTCAGAATGACTAAAACATTTTACCCCTGATAAGCGTTTGTACCTATTCTTTTCCTTTAGGTATCATCAGATTTTGTCAGTGGCCGTCTATCCTTATCCCAATATCCTATAAGTGAGTTTTCTCACAGCCATGTGTCAGAACATTCTCTTACTGGTAATGGACATGTAACTGATTCTGCTTTGTCACAGCATCTACTTACAGGTAAGAGGTATCTACTTACTAAATAAACGTCTAATTAAATTCCTTGATGCAAATAATTTGATAGTTGATGAACAAAACGGATTTCGTGCAATGAGATCTTGAATCGATCATTTATTTGTTCTATGTTCAATTATTAGGAATAGAAAAATCACTGGGCGGGACACATTTGCTTGCTTCATTGA
>JAOXYB010038562.1:0-13387 GCA_028565635.1 Phoronis ovalis | reverse complement strand
GAACACAACCACCCACAATTTTTTATTTCAACTGCCTTCCCCCCCCCCTCCCCCACTTTTTTTACTGGAACAGCCCTGACTTATATATTAAATATTAACAAATTGTTGTGTTGAAGTGCCTCAAGTCTCTTGTAATAATTTTATAATTTTTGTAGGCAAGAAATATGGCAGGAGCTAATGACAGAAACAGGTGAAATCAGAAGACTACTTAAAAATAGAATAAAAAGAGTGCACTCAATTAAAACTATGAGACATTTAATACGAGTGAAAGAATTCTAATATTTATGATATCACAACTAGCTACTTACAAAATTGGCTTTATGTAAGACATAACAACAGTTGCTGCAATTAAAAAAAATACAGCATGATATTTGCTCACACCTGACTGATTAATAGATAGTTTACTTTTCCAGTAGGTATTGTTTATATAGTGCTTCATCCTTCTTGCTTTTGAAATTCTGTACGAAGTTTATTTTGACAATTTCAGTGAATCCTTCAGCTAGTTGTGGTTCTTTAAATTTGGACCTGGAAATAAAAGAATTAATAAAATAAAACTATATTTTAAACACATACATGTGTTAATATTACGCACACACAATTGTTTTGTATTCTTTCATAGTTTATTATCTGCCAATACCGTTTATGACAGTTTTGTAATATATTTTTCTGTATCATCGTTTGCCACAAATATCCATGGAAGATAATTACTGACTACTGTTTTCCCCGCTACTGTTCTTATTTTATATAACAGCCAACTGTACTTTTTTAAAGGGTGATCAGCTTTTAGCAATTATTTACAAAGGAATTGTATCCGAGTCTCATGATTTGGACCAGTCTATCCCATATTGAGGTCAGTTGCTATGCTTGAAATTTGTAACAAAAAAATGCCTGGAATTGGTCTCAAAGCACCATTTGCTGATTCAACATTAGTCATGAATATTTTGATAGTGCTGAGTACTTGTCGTGAAAGGGTATCAGTGAGGTAGGGTCCTGGAAAAAGCTATTTGATTTTCATGTCGGCTATGTAATTTTAATTATGTATTATTGTTAAAACAATAATACATCACAAGTGCATATATCTTAAACTGAATGTTACATTTCAGTCTAGAAAATAAGCAAAAAAAAATAGCATTTATATAATAAAAATTATGAAATTCAATATGTTAAATTTTACCAATTTTCTCAATGTACTCCGACTACTATTTTAATAATATTACTCGTGCTGGAGAAACAGCTAGTTCGAGCAACTTTCATGGCTACTTTTCTAGTATGCTTTATGTGCATAATTATACTCTATCTAGACTGGCAACGGAAAAATCATCCTGCAAAGTATATATATCTTAAAAAAGAATTATGTCCCTTAGTGATATTCTAATATCAATTCTGTGATATTGGTCACTGACCACTGAGATGGTTAAAACTGATAAATAGCCAAATTCTACACTGATCTGATATTCTTTTTCATAATTATAATGATATGGGTCCTACGATAACGCTGTCTCACCATAAGAAACCAATATAAACCTAGTACATTTATTTTAATAGTCATTGTGAACCCTACATGCTGACAGACTTGTATACAGCATAATGGTAACATAACCCAATGGCACAGAACCATAACCAGGATTAAAAATAAATATAAAATATAATATTTACAAATTATGAGATAAAATTGTTATAAAAGTAGATAATTATTAAGTTCTTAATCTGATAATTTGACAAATGAGATGCTAGTATTTTTTCATGCGTAATGAAACAATGTTTGTAATCCACCATTCAGACCAGGAGATTTATTTTTTAGGGAAATACTTGTATAGCATATTAGGTAATTGCTTGTATAACTGCTTATTAACATAATTAGACTTAAGAAATAAATAGGACCACTTTCCACACTTGATCACATTCTTTACCTGGAGTATATCAAATAATATTGTAAAGGGATATCTGTGTACCACCGGGAGTTTTTCTCATTCAGCAGCATTCAAGAGTCCAGAAAGTTTTAGAACAGTTACAGGGTAAGTGTACATATTTATATTGATTTCGTTGTTTTTCTAATAAAAATATAGAAACTCTGTAGATCTGCATAAGAATATAACAAAATAGTAACTATTCATTTTTCCGAATTCGGCAAAGATATCCCACATGAAGAAGGTTCTTTTAATTGTAATGGAGTAGAGCCATTTTTCAGTCGACTAAAGTTCAAGGTACATTTTAAATTAGGTAGCATCTACCATGACAGAAATAATTCTACAATCATGCCACAAATGTAACCTAAAAAATATACTCGTCTGCTAATATTTTCGATTCATTAACAAAAAGCAATTTTTGATTTTAGCGTTGGCACTGACATCAAATAACCAAAGATGAGACCGTTTCATGATACTTTTTTCACTTGAAAATAAGGAATGATTCAAATTAACAAGAATAAAATATATTTACAGGAGCCAAAGATTCCATGAATATATGGTTCATATGGTTTGATAAATCAATTCGGCATTCTTTTAATTTAAGCTTGGATCAAGACATGTTATTCTCTGTAACAGTCCTGTACAATGACTGTAAAGTGAAAAATAATTCTACAAACTATGAAAATAAGATCTTTTATACTTTGTAGAAAGTTTAAATTCTTGAAATAGAGAAGAAATAGAAGGAAAGTTCTATTGGCATATGATTTTGGATTTTCCACTGTAATTTCGCAGTTGCCAGATTTCTTTTGACAGGATGTCCATCTTTTTGTTCAGTTTTCAAGAATAAATGTAGCCAAAAAAACGATGTCAGCTTGATCTATGGTGGAAAAGGGAATCAACACTGATAAATATACATTATGATTCAATAATAACTATAAAACTGTGTCTGACTTTTTGAAAGAATAACAATAAGTGTTAGGTTTCAATACTAAATACTACATGTCAAGCATGATGGCATATTATGGACTTCGGAGCACCAGTGATTGTACATTATGACAAATGTATGATTGGAAATGATTTAATGTTAGAAAAACAGTTATGGGGATTTCCTGTTCTTCTGAAATCTTTGAATTGACTGCAAACAAAACAACTATATTTTCTGACGAGAGATTCGTTACATTTACTGAGATTGATAATGTTACAACAATCGTTACATGCCACGGTTATGTAGTTACAAAGTATGTGTATTTTATCATTTTATGCACATTAACTTTCATATTTAATTCCATGCTATTATATACAATTCACCGCCGTACAATTCTACATGAACCCGGCTATTATTTATGTGCTAATTTAGCAGTAGGAGATTTTCTGTTTCCCTTATCATACTGTATTACTTATGCACACTCAGCCAGACCGGAATGGCACGTACTTGACGGAAATGGTATTTTGTGTAACTTTTATGGCTTTATGCAGCAAACTTTAGGACTGCAGTCTATGCTGAGTTTAACTTGTATAAGTATTGAACGGTATTATGCCTGCTGTTATCCTTTACAGTATCATTTGAAAATGACCAAGTCAAAAACAAGAATGATGATAGCTCTTTCTTGGTGCATACCTATTTTAGTTTCTTGTCCACCATTCTTCGGCTGGGGTGAATATTATTATGATGCTTTTTTACATATTTGTCAGCAAAAATGGGGATGCGCATTTAATTTACTAAATACAATAGCAACAGTTATTGTAGCACTGATATTTTATCCTTCCATTATAATAATTGGTATTTGTTATTGGAAAATATATAAAGCAGCTAAAAATCTCATGCAAGTGGAACCTAAAGAATGTAATGGAAATCCAGCATTTCCAAGAACTCTGCCTAGACGGTTTAAAACAGCTGCTGTCATACTGCTAATAATATTAACTTTCATTGTGACAGTATTTCCCTATTTAGCAATCAGATTTTTAAAAAGTTTTGTGTCTCGTCCCTATGGTCTCATGCATAAACATGCTGAATATGTATCTTTGTTTTTATATTGTATATCAAATGTGTTAAATCCTGTTATCTATGGAGTTTTGAATCAAACTTTAAGATATGAATTTGTTCAAGTTACAAAAGCGTATGCCAAATGTTCAGTTAAATGCAGCTAGTTGTGAAAAAAAAAACATCTGTCATACATTTTTGAATGATGACATCTAGTTCAGTCTACAGATTTGGCATACCTTCACCAAACTTTCATGCTGGTTGCTGATCCAGGTTACATTACCCTAACCTTAGTTTTTTAATTTAAATTTACATCTTATTTATTAGTATAATGTTTAGCTATGTAGCATGATTTTGTATTTTCTTATTTATTTGTTTAATTATGTATTTCACAGTTTATAGCTGCATCATTAAACTTTAGTATTATTTATTACTGCCTATCATACAAAACAAACCAATTAATATAATGAAAATCTAACCATATAATTAGCAGAAATATATTTTTTCGCTGATATATGCACACAACAATCATAGCCTGATAAATAAAATAAATAACTAGTAAATGATTTTTTCAGTTTTTTTAACCATACCAATGCACACAACTTTGTTCACTTCTGATATCAAAGCAATTTGCATTATGGGTAATATAAGTTTATAATGGCAGCTTCCAGATGCACAAACGTAAATGCCTGTAACTTCAAAATATGGATTGAATTTAGTAATTTTGTTAATTTTTATAGCTATAGGAAATTATTCTTTTAAGATGTACCTGCTATAACCTCTGTCATAATGGCATACTTGTAACAGCTGTTTATGGCATAATACAGTTATAATAACTAACATTGAAAGCATACCTGTACTTGTAAATTGTAATAATAGAGAGCTTAACTTTCTTAGACAGGAGCTACAACTAACAAGTGAAGAATTTTTGTCTAGTACTTCTGTTAAAGCTTGAAATAAAAGAAAATCACTGCACAAACATTTCCGTATAAATACTGATTACACAAGTGATTTTATTTTACTTTGCACATAAAGTATGTGATAGTACTGCACACATTTCATTTGCAACTTGTTTCTAAGAATCTTATGCTCTCTAATATTACGTTTAGAGCCACACATACTTTTAATCCTAATACAGCCAAATGTTTCACATTGTTTCACATAACTGAGTAGCTACTTACTTGTATGAATTCATGACCATGTCATTGATCGACTTGTGAGAGCTGTCTGTCATTTCACGATACTAAAAAAATAAAATAATCACCAGCTGTACCAGTAAATAATACAGTTTCCATGCACAAGGTGGCAAAATGAAACGAACCAAATGCAGTGTTTATGAATGCATCATGTAATTGCAAGGAGGCTTGTGTAATTTGTCATTCATAAATTGGCACAAATTGTAGGATTGATGGGTTTGTTTTGCTGCGCACCACCTACTGCTTACATATGCAAATTGTTTATTGATGTGTTAATAAAAGAAAGTTTTTAAATTTTGAGACATGTTGTAATTAGACCATAATTACGTAATAAAAGCATATTTATTTATAACACACTGACTTACCCGTTCATTGTGTTTTGCATGTTGCATAGAGGCCGTGAAGAGAAAACATCTGCAGGGTACTTTTGCAGTATTTGCACAATTTATGTATCTGGAAAAAAAAACTATGTCAAAAACATCATATGATAATATATTACAACAGATCACATACTAGCTTGAATTCACTTAAAAATTTAGCAGTTTTAGAAGGATATATATCCTGGCCACAGTTCCAGAGCTGTAGAACTAAACAGTAGACCTAACAGGTTAATTATTAATAATCATGAATAGTTTCATACTGGTACACTATACCCTTGCACAGTACCTACCTTGCTCTAGACTCCACATCCGGACTGGTATTATCAATCACAACACTCTTTCCTTGAGCCAAAGCTTGTTTGGAGGCTTCAACACATTTCTGCCATGTTTTCATTGTATCCTACAGACAGGTCATCACATTAAAAAAGCAGCTAACCTGAATCAATACGGAGTATTTGCATGTACTTGGTGGAGCCATTGGTCCTGCACACAAACCTTCTCAGCAAGTCACATTTAGTGAATGAACAATGACATAAGTCTTCTATGCGCTCGCGCTATTCATTCACTATGCTACATTTTTCACTCTTTCGCATACTGAGCCCAAACCAAAAAAAATCTTACCTTTGTTGGTCTAAGAGATGCCCTCCTTTTTATAATATATTTTAGTATTTCAACACATAAACAATTATTTATTAATATTTTTATTACTTTGATTAATTTCAGTGTAATGCATTTCTAAACTCAGGTTTTAAAGACCAGTATTTGTATACAACTTGGATCAAAAACATTCAACGCCATCAAATGCTTACAAATAGTGTATTGTTTCTAAGGCCGGTGTAGCATATCTACAAAACCCTGAAGCTGACACTGGTAAATTATTGTTTTTCACTTTTAGAACAGAAAAATTATATCTGTTTACCATTACAATCCAAATAAAAAACTGCAATGTCATGGCATTGTACATTCAGAAAACTAGAGCCTAGTCTTACCCTGTTAATATGAAAGTAATTTTTTGCCACCAGATATTCTTTGGTAAAAAAGCTTTTTCCTGCTGAAAATCAAAGACCACATAACGATTACACTTAAGATATATGGATGCTATGAATAGAAACACAAACATGCAATTCAATGGGAGTTTTATTACAAATTGCAGTAGGCATCTTACTTTCATTCCTTCTCCCCTCATAATTAAAGCTTACTCACCAAAAGTTCAAATGCTTTTACCTCCCTGGCAATTTATATACTCCTCTACCTCTGTAAGTACAATTATTTTCAAGTTTCTCTCACTTCTATGTATTTTTTTAAGGGCACAACTCTGAGTTATCTTAAAATATTACATTCTGCCTCTGTTTTGCTACAGATAAAAAATACTACTGACAGAGTGCTTTTCTGTTTACATATACCTTACATATTTACTTACAGGCAGGTAATCCAACCATGACAATAACTTCCTGTTTCTCTGAAACAATTTTAGCAGACGATGGATCACACAATTGATTACCAAGAGCTTTCTAAAAATAATGTAAAGGATAAGCTTTGTAATAGGTACTTTACTGTTAATATCAATAATTTACCCAAACACTCTACATAGTACAATTGTGTGAAATTATACCTCAGTCTTCTTGAACAATAGGAAATGTTCTAATAATTATAATAAGCTAACTAGGTCTCCCACTATAGCCCCAAGTTAATTTGCAAATAAAGAGAAAAAGTATTTTAAAGAAAAAAAAAGAAGCACTTAAGTTTGTGTTTTCTGAGACTTTTATACTGAAACACTATCACGTAAATTTCAACTGTTATGCAATATATTTGTATCCTACAATTAATTTGTATTATTAGTTATCATATTGTAAATATAGTATTTATTTAAATATATTGTATTATTAATTAATATGTAACTCAGAAATGTATTGAATGTTTATTTTCTCGTTACTTTACTAGTACTGCACAGCACCATTAATTAAAATAATCATGATCTGATAGCTATGGATATGAGTGAGGTACATAAATGTAAAGCAACGGCAAAAAGATAGTATTATCTAACTTACCGGGTTAAATTCTGGCATATTGAAAGGTGCCTTTTTCCCTCCCAAAAATTCCTCAGGTGTGTTGAATTTCAATTCAATATTGAGGGCAAACTAAAAATTAAATGATTATCATTTTATAATAAAAGTTATAAACACATACTGGAAAAAAATACTAATACGTGCAAACCCTTATTGTTCATAGTCATTGAATTTTTATAACCTACATATAATGCTAACTTACTAATCGGTCACTGCATGAAAAATCCTTTTTTCGCTTTGGAGCCCAATTTTCCGGTCTCCCTGCTGCATCTAAAAACAAAATATAAGTTCAAAAATATTATACTTTTGTTTAACCACTCATTTAAAACATGATTGCAATGATGGCATTGTGACTCGCTTACCATGAGAACTGACATATCTTTACAAGGACAAAATTCAATATACATAAAAAATAATAGAAATTACTATAACAATCATGAATATAATAAGAACAAAATAACTGGTAATTAAAATATAATTATACCAACCACCAACATAGAAACTTTGTGATAGGTCAACCTTTATCCCATCATTCTCATGCTCTGTTAAATGATCCCACATTCCTGTACAAGGCTTACGATACATGCCTTGTCCAGTAGCAACAAATACCTACAACGATGCAAATCAATAATACATACATAGCTGCCAGTCGGCCACATTGGAAGTAATACAGGTCAAAATTATATCTGACTTGCACTTTGACGTATACTTACATTGTATAAAATATGATTTGATCAGATAAAAACTGAAGCAGTTATCGTGAAACAAAGAAAGCGTCACATGCAAAAAATGTCAAAGATTCGGATCGGCATGTGACCCACTTTCAAGGTCATTTTAAAATGTCACCCAGCCTATTATACCCATCAGCCTATGGCCTTCGTGAATCCACCTTTGACTAGTCTACCCAATGCTTTGTGTTTATGGTATGCGCGTAATGTAACATGCCTTCTCAGAACAAATATGGCCGCCAGTAGGCCATCTTGGAAGTGATCCAGTTCAAAAATTTACCAGACCTGTACTTTGACCTATATTTTCAGTGTGTCGAATACGAAGACGATTGAATAAAAACTCAAGCAGTTATTGCAAGACAAAGGAAAATGTCGAAGATTAAAATTGCAGTTTGACATGTTTTTCAAGGTCATTCTAAAATGTCATCTAGCCTATATGCCCACCAGCCTATCTATGGCCTTCGTGAATCCACCTTCGAATCGTCCAATCAACGTTTCCTCCCACAACTCACACAAAGTAACGTGCCTTCTCGGGAACAAACATGACCACCATTTGCCATATTGGAAGTAATCAAGGTCGAAATTAGCCCGACCTGCAGTTCGACCTGTATTTACCCTGCACCGAATATGAAGCTGATCGGGTAAAAACTGAAGCTGTTATCACTAGAAAAAAAAAATTTACGGCCGACAACAACACATAACCTACGACTATATAGTGCGATGGGTATAAAAACTATTTATATGATTAAATACATACATTACTATGGCACAACCAAAAATTAGTGGTACCAGTACCTTTATTTAGATGAATCTTTAAGGTGGAAATTTTAGATGTGAAAGAATGTTTCTTACAATATTTTTGTATTCGGAACGACACAAAACACTGAACGATGGATTGAAAACTGTTAAAAACTTTGCTTCCATAATTCTGAAGAAAATACTTCATAATGTCATCGCTAAATACTTCATAATGTGACCAAGTATCAATGTGTCATGTAGTAGATAATAAATAAAGTCTTTGGTATATTTCCTAAAATTTTTAATTGCTTACTTGAATTGGTATCTGCAATCTTGCAATGACATCTGTGACTTTTTTCTTGAAGTCATCAACCTTCAATTTTCCTTTCTGAATACCTAACTAAAATTAATTTACAAAGTAAAATTAATACTTTCCATTCAGCATCTAGGTTACTTACAAATAACATGTTAATTTACATTTTTGGGATGTTACATTCGCAGATTCGATGAAAAGACAACTTGAAAGGAGTGATGGATCCCTGGTGCCGTTAGGTTCAGAGGGGTTAGACAATGCCGAATGGTTTAAGATGAAAATTATTTGTGTCATGTTGTCATTCATGTACCACTTAATCCACTGAATACTGTTTGCAAAAGATGAAACAATGTACCTGGTTTGTAAAAAACACAATTTTATAATCCTCCTTTTCCAGTTTTCTTAATTTCACAGGTATCTCACCATTTAAAATCCTAAAGTATAAGATCCATAATAAGAAAACACTGCAAGGGTATCACTGACAGTATTTAAACCTGGGAATTTTAATATAAAACAAATAACAATTTTATTTCAATCTTTTTACAAGAGTGTTTAACAAGCAAGGTAAATACAGAAGATTCAATGCAACATATTGATTATAGTATATACCAAATACTTTATTTACCAGTACTTTTATAGAAATTTGTATTGCTGGTAAACAGCCAGGAATATATAGGATATACTTCTATGAATTATGAATTTTTGTGTTTTTAAGCACAATAAATTCATAAAATAATTTCAAATTGCATTTATAATTTTTTCACTGTATGAATTTGAGTTCGCAAGTAAAATTGCTTGTAAACATTATCCAAGTGGTTAGTGTTGTTTTTTCACCTCCAGTCTCCAGGATGGGTTGGAAAAACCTTTCCTGACTGAGTTGTAATAATTGTACCATCTATGTCAAAGCCTGCAATCTGAAAGGAATTGAAGATAACAATTAAACACAATTCTAGTTACTGGTTGCTGCTAAATCATGAAAACACATACATGTCTAAGTGTTTTCATGAAAATGCTTTCATAAAATATTTGGTAGAAAGTTTTTATGCAACAAATTTAGTTCTTTGCAGAAATTTGGCTGCAATGAGATTACTAACAAAAGTTGATTTTGTGCAAGTTGATTTTTGCATTTTTATTAGTTGCCGCTATTTGGCCAGATTCGATTTTGCAATTCATTCAAGAATTTATATAATTATAATTATTACGAGAAATCATATCATGGATCTTTTCATATACGTGAGCACTCTTAAATGTACCCCATGCAACAATAAATTCATGAAGGGCATGAAGAGATGCTAACTGAATGAACTCAGAAATTGGTAATTCTAGTACATTAAGTGCTTAATCAATTTCTGAATAAAGAAAATAAAATCAAATTTGTTACTAATTAAAAGAAGGTCTGTTACCTTGTTACTTGCTTTTACACCTTGGGATGTGTACACAAGTAATTTACCATGTTCTGACCACTGTGAACAGGATGCAGCATTCCCAGTATTGGAATTGTTAAAACTCGATCTACAATGAAAGTAAAGTTTACATTTTATTAAAAGTAGTTACTTAGAATCTCAGTGACTATAAAATTGGTCGTCAGCTAAGAAAAAACTAAAAGGAATGAATTGCAAGGCACTTGTACCAAAATGTTTGTTCAGTCAATAACAGTATAAACTTGAGCTATTATTACACTGTACTACATTTATATTGGAATTCAAATAACAGTCAAATATTTTAATAGATGAGGTACTATACTCCTCCACATTAAGAAGAAATATATGTTTTCACAAACGTTTCAACTGCACCGCCAGCAGCACCATCCCGTTCTTCTACTTTCTTCAAAGTTTCACGGAATAATTTCAAACGCTCCTCTGTATCCTTTTCTTCATCCGTTTGTAGGGTTTTACTGTCTTCACTACAACATGAGTCTACCCTTTTTATTTTCTTAGCAGTTTCATCAGAACTTTCTTGATTTTTATCTAACTTGCGCTTTTCTGGTTTTTTAGAACTTCTAAAACAAATTGTGTCCATAGTGTTGAAACAAAACTTTAATGCTGCTAAAAAAATTTGGCTTTTAAAAACCAACATTTTCTGAAAAAGATTCACTAATGAATTTGTCCCAGATTTTGCAGGTATTTCTTTCAGCTACCTTAAACTATAGACAAATTAAACTTTACTTTATTTCTTTTAATTTATAATAAATAATGTAAAGAAACAAGCAGTTTGATCTACAAGAACTGTTTAGCGCTTAAAAAAGGCTTAATATTCAATTATAGCTTGAATATCGGCTTTACGCCATATGATTTTACAGCAAGTTATGGTACTGCTAAAAAAACTAGTATGTTTAGTTGATGCTTACTGCTTTTTATTCCCATCACAACTTTTGCTTCCAAAATAATCAGTGATGCTTGCTTTTGTATGCGTTGTACTAGATTGCTTTTGCATAAGATTAGTTGATGATTGTTCTACATTGTTTTCTTCAGATGTTATAGCATCAAATTCAATTTTATGTGGATATAAATCCAGCAGAAAATAAAAGGTTTCGTTCTCAGATAAGGTGTTTGTGCTCCCTGCCTTTATTTCTACATTATTTACATAGCTAGGGCTTTTTCCCAGCTGTTTGATAGTAACTTTCTTGCTATTACAATCTGCAGTAAACTCTGCTGCAAAAGACAAAATTCATTTACTTTTAGACTTTTTCTGGTTTATGAACTCATTGTCTCCTTCACTGATATCAATCCACCTAGAGCTGGGTTGTTCAAGTCCTCAGGGGTTTAAAAATATCTGATAAAAAGGTACAAAAATATCATAAAATGATTAACTACAACTAGGATATATAAAACTCTTAGAGTTTTATATATCCTAGACTACAAGCAGGAGAGTTGGTTCCTTTAAAGCCAATTTCAGGGGCAGACCCAGGAGGTAATAATGCTAAATGCTGTGTTTTGCCTGGGACTAAGATAACTTAGTTATATTATAGTCCCAGGTTTTGCCAATTTTTGCAAGTCCATGAACACTGATGAACAGATCACAGATAAGCATCACAATGAATAGCTAAAAACATAGAAAAGAATTCACAAATATTTTTGGAAGAAATGACTCCGTTGTAAGCAGATGCAACTTTTCGACACCCCACTATAAACAGTATTAGCCCAGTATTAGGAGCTATACCCTGTCACAATCAATGAACCTGAAAAACCATGTCCCATTAGGTAACTCAAGATAGACAAGAACGATCGAGTATCATAGACAAACAATTCATAAGACGACAATTTTGCTTTGAATTTATTGAATTTTTTAACACACGGTGAGTATTTTTGCAAGATGCTAACTTCTGCTGGTTTTAACACTATCTGGGCTAAGCCGTAGGCAAGCGATAGTGGGGTCATGAAAGCAGGACTATATTTAGTATATATTATTATAATCATGACAGTAGGAGTATAAAGTTAATTAGTATTTTATTCTTGGTATCCTTACTGTGACTTCTTGAACACTTGCTGCTTGTTATTCTTGTTGCCTCACATCTTCCCAAAACGACAGAGAAGCCATGAGCTAGTTGGATAGGTTTGTGTGATTTTTCTAGACAAAGCAAGAAACAACGATACATTTGTAATTCTTTAAAAGTCCTGCAAACAGGAAAACTGAGCGCGGAAAGCAAAGTATTGCATTTTAATTACCTCTAAACACTAAAGAGCACTTTTGGATCAGGTGTTGTGATGGTCACGTTCTGTGTGACTTTGGACATTTATTACGCATGATATCATTTATACAACTTATAAAACGTAGATACCGTTGTAGAAAAATGTGTACAGTGCTTGACTTCAGGTAAGTGGAAAGGAATAGTGTTTCATTGGGGTTAGTGAACTTTGAGTTAGAGATATATATATATAACTTATTTATTACGCGAACAACCATTCCCGGCTAAATTTAATAGTCTAATAAACTAAAGTAATAAGGCCCATTCCAGTTATAGTAGGTAGGGGGGGGGGGGGGGGAGGGGGTAAAGGTTAAGCTTTGACCCAAGGGAGAACTTTTTTTTTTTAAACCCCCCGGAGAAAAATTAAAAAAGAAGAATCCCCCCGGAGAATAA
>JAOXYB010038551.1:0-13391 GCA_028565635.1 Phoronis ovalis | reverse complement strand
TTAGTAATAACACGCAGTACATCGCGTTATTCATATATGCTTTTAGTGACTTCAGCAATACTAAGGTCATTTATTGGTTTAGAAGTATAAACGGAACGTCGAAATAGTGGGTTCATGAGGGGAACATCAACACTACACCAAAACATATAAAAACGATGAAACACCGCTGGAGCATTTATGAGAATATATCAAATTGTATCTATTACAAGAGAAACTGTTATAACTAAAGGAAGCATACCAACCTACTATTGTTTCAGACAGGTTCTTAAACTTGTCGTCTGCTTGCTCCAAGTATTTGGTATAGTACAGTATTTAGCAGACTTTATAGGTTATGATTTTTCCACATTATTTGATTTAAATTGTACACGTTTCACAATTAGCCCACCTGAGTTCAAGAAGAGGTAAGAGGTGCCTATAGTTCATTGCTTTGTTATAGGGATATGGTGCGCCTGAAACACATTGTCAATATCATGCTATTATATACACGCACACACGCACACATTTTGTATCGTCCCCTATACTTTTGCTTAGCATTGTTTATCATACTCAGTTGGTTTTTAATTAATCATATTAAATAAGGGTAGTAACGTGTTCCATTGGCAAATACATCATAAAAGTTTACTCAGTCTCTCATATTTTATCATACTATAACATTACTAATTGTGTCGATCATTGTTTTAAGCTAGTATCTGGAATGATGTAAGCGCAATAGCAACAGTCCACATGTTGGATACACCACTGCAGGGTAAATAAATATACGTGTTGCAAACTAGTTACATCACAGACCTAATTAATATTGCACAAGGAATCCCTCGATAATCCCAATGAATTGATAGATTGAGGATTTCCTATCGGTTATCGCTACATTATGTTTGGATCTCGAATGAATTCATTATGACAGATATGCACAGACAACACTACAATTATACTGATTCGTAAAAACTTACGGGTACAGAATGTTATTTCAATCGTAATTTTCTGCTTCATGAACTGCAACTAAAACTTGGATCTTAATATATACGGGAAAATAAATCAAGCTACTAAAACTGCCATCTAATATACTTGAGTTTCTGTGGCTGCAGTTAACATAATATACGACATCCAGGATACTTAGAACTGTAGTCAAGTACCGTATGAGCTGTGCCCATTTTATTTGAAATTATGTGGGAAGCCACTTATTCGTGTAAAAAGCAAGCATCATTTTTGCAAAATTTTGAATCACACAATGAATTACATGTAAGGTATTTGTGCACTAGCCTGTTTTCGCAGCTTTGTTGGATCACATGTACATTAACCTATTTTACCACACAACTGATTTTCGATGAACTCTGTTTACCCTCATATTCAGTCATGCTAAAATCTTATTATTAATTTTGTTCTGCATTGTTGTCGGGAAACTCAAAGTGTAATTGAGAATTTTTTCAAATACTGAACCAATGCAACATTAAGGAACCTGCTTTTCGGTCATTAGACACTTTGATTTTGAGCAAGCATACAGCCACGTCATATGTTATATAGTTGCAACACCTGTCTATAAAATACTTTATTATAACACATGAACAATTAACATGAGAGTGTTTAGCACTAAAAGTCTTGAATACACGTTGGTGGGTTATAGATGAACTGTTGAAGTTATATACTTGTTTAGTTTATCATTTCATGTATGCCTAGAGGAAACATGTTGACGTGCAATAAATATCTATTGTTTTACTTTTGAATCGGTGCAGAAATGTGGATAATAAGGACAAGATGATGCAGACATTTCACTAATCCGAAAAGGCCTAAATGTTACAGCTAACACACACATATTGATCATTACTGTAGTTACCTGCATAATGGATATTATGCAAAGCAGGACTTTATGTTGAGGGTCATACTGATAACTGTACAGTTTGCTGATATATTGTAACTGCATGAAAAGAGATTACGCAATCGACTGTTATACTGTTTAGTAGACTTTTCATCTCACCAAAAGCACCGTAAAGGTATTGTAAAACAGTGTTCAACATAGGTCATTTGGCATTACAACAAATTTATCAAAAAAAAGATCAATACTCACTACTTAAAAAAAATAAATTTACCATCCCATTCAATAGCACCATGACAGATCAGGAATGTTAAAGTTTCAGGAAACATTTATTTTGTATGAAAAAATGTAATGTGAATTTAACAGGATTACTTATCTAAGCTTAGCCTTAACTAAATTACCAGTGTAACGGAATTATTAGTCTTCGATTACTTAAAAAGGTAGACTATTCGAAATCTGTGTGAAATTGTCCTTGATCGAGCTTAAGAAGTTTATATAGCTGATTGAAAAATGATCTGTAAAAGCTTTGCAGAAAAATGTATTTGTCGTCGAATCACAAAACTGACAGTTCATACAAATACAAATGTTGCCTTTAATATTTCACTTGCGTTATAAAACACTGTCGAATCTCGTCGAGGCGCTTACATTGATGTGTACGCTTATTATTATATGACCATGTTACTCTGCTTGATCTACGTCCAAACAACAGAACACCAAGTGGCTCACTGATTTCACGCGGACGTTCAACAGAGGTAACTAACCTATCATTAGAAAATTCAAATTTTCACCAATTTAAAATGGCTTATCTGTCATTTTCACTTTCATGATTATTAAAAATACAAACCAGATATTTTTCTTCCCAGTGATATGGGATCTAACATCTGCGACATTAAATAGAGAACTAGACTATCTAACAGTGATCACCTCTCACTCTAGTTCATGCAACAGGAATCCTATGTCACCTTATAATTTAGTTCAATGATCACCGCCAGGGGGGCAATTGCTGGCTTATGACGGTTTCTTTTAATGTGCGAAACTTTTCGTAAACAAGTGCCGCTTCTGTTTGGCGTTAATTAAAAAAATATTGGGCATCAAACAGCTTACAACACACGATATAAACTAAACTGGATAAGGATGTCAGTGGAATCCAAAGCCATTTGTTTATTATTTAATATTTTATTTTGAATTAATTTGAAGTTGTTTTTTTATTCCTGGAGTTAATTAATATCTTGTATGTTTGGATAGATATTTTCTGATGTTGGGTTATATTGAAAGGCGGGGAGTAACAAACCTCGTCATACTAGTCAAGGCAGGCATTGTCTGATATAACAACGGAAGTAAACCAGTTTTACTCCACTATACTAAGTTACATTAAGCTATCTTAACTCTAATTTGTTGGCAAATACAATTATCTATCATTATTTTCAACTAAATTGACTTTAAAGCTATCTTTGATATTGTAAAAGTTATAAACTGGCGGTATGCCACCAAAAGCACCACCTGGTGCGAAATTTCATCACTAGCTCTGATACTGCTACACTATTAAAAGTCAAAATTTTCATACAATGTCACAGAGAAATTATATATTTATAAAAACAATTAAAACCTACAATTAAAAACATTTTACCAGCAAGAAGACGACCTGCTACTATATACGAATTAGTCAAGAAGACTGTAGGCTGAAATAGTTCATCAAGTCATCCATATCCTCTTGGTCTAACGTTTCCCCCATGGACACGTTTGAACTATTTTTACAAAGGCCTAGCTTCAACTTGTCCATAGTTTGTGCTAAGGTTTCTACCTTTCCCTGTGCTCTGTCACTTTGATCACATATTTCAGAGCCTATACCAAGCCTGTTATTATTCTTGGGTATATCTAAGGATATTTCATTATCACTGCTACTAGCATGGGACACACTATCTTCTGCTTGTTCCTTAGTCAATTTAAAAACTTCTGCTTCGCCATGCTCATTCTCTTTCAACTTTTGAATTTTCTTTGAAAATAAACACTCGTTTATTCGTAACTCTGCACCATCTTGTAAAAGTCTTACGACAATTCGTGCAATGTTTGTGGCATCATCCAAACCACAGTGAGGCCTGCCTTCAAAAATTAAACCCAGATTTTCCAACATCTTTGCCGGATTTTGTCTTTGGCATCCATAATAATTACTATAGGATTTCCTGATATTAATCCATCTCCTTGCCCATTTTGGATAAGATACTCGGCTTAGTAGACACTGAGTATACAGGAACCTACTGAAATCCCAGGGCCTACAAGAAACAACAAAACACCTGTTCTCAAAATAACACAAATCTACAATAACAATGTGTCTGTATCACTGACAAGAAGTTAGTTACTTCAAAATTTTAGTCTACAGTAGCAATTCAATATTTCTTTTAAAATACATTTTCGTCCAGTTTAAACGCGTTTAAACGATAGCAATTCAAAAATAAACAGAAACAAGTATATACAGGTAATCCTAATTTCTCCGCCGGAACTCCACTTTGCTCCACAGAAAGGAATAGAAGAACTCCTTGGAAATATTTGTACTTGTATCTTCGTTTGTGTAGTTACAATGTTACGCTGAAAACACAGACTAATCTAACACTTACCCATCAGACACCAAGGCAAACTTTGTTCCCTTTCTTCGTAAATTATGTTTTTCAATCCACTGATTTACTTTATCCAGAACCTCAGAAAACTGAGCTGCATTTTTCACCATCGCCTTCATTAAAAAATAAACCATTTTAAAGACTCAAGCTTAAATGTCAACATAAAACTGCCCTGTTGCTAAGTGATTTAACACTAATATTATAAAGTCATGCTCCAGTTATGATCTACTACCAGCATACTGTAATCAATAGGTTAATTATAAATAATTCACCTGGTAGGCAATGCTTACATGTACAGATTATACACTAGTTCAGTAAACTATTTTGAGAGAAACTGGTAATAGGTATGTTTTCCTATCTCAGTAAGATACGGAAATGTACTACATATATAAAATTATCCTGAATTCAAGATGCAATCATAATATGTCAACATTTCACCGTTTAGACACAAGGATGTGTAGGTACGCCTGAAACACTTTGTGAATATCACCCTATTATACTTATAACATTGTTTAAACATATTACTGTGATGGTGTGACAGAAACACATTGTGATACCCATGTGACTGTGATTACAATTCTTATTACCCTTATTACCTAAAACTCTCAAAGCAGAAAATCTGGTCGCTAAGTGCAATATAAATTGTTCATACACATGTACAACGTATACCATGCCAAATGAGATCAGATCATTGAACATAGCATAGCTTGAACGTTGCATGTAAACAAGACATTTTACAGATGCGTTTCGAGAATCTTTCATTTTTATGAATAATATAATGATCTTAACTTCAAACTCCTGTACTATATAATAAGCGGAAGCTGATTCCCATTTCTTTATTGAATACAAAGTAAGATATTTATTTTTGTTTTCATTGAACCTTTAAATATCATTGTTGTCCTTGACATCAATTGTTCTTTTTTAGTTTAAAATGTTAAATTTTAAAAATTGCAGAAAGATTTTAACAAAGATAAGAAGTGGTAGTTTGATGAGTGGTTCAAACTTGGAAAGGTAATTGTTCGCAACATTTTGTGGTCGAAACATATTCACGAATACGGTCGGAAGTATTCATGATAATAATATTAGCAGTTCAGCTACTATTACATAACTTTCCTGTAGGTGTACTGATAGACGGCTTGAAGCGTTCCTAAAAAGGTATTAGTACCTCTGATCTGTTTGAACACATTAACCTATTTTTCTACTGCATGAACTGTGTTTATATTAAATAGCTTTCCTGTAGGTGTACTGGTAGCCGTTTTGTGTCGTCCCCTAGTCTTTTTTCGTACCTTTGTTTGAACACATTAACCCATTTGTCCATTCGGTTGGTTAATAAATTATATTAAAACGTGTAGAAATGCTTACTTCCACAGTCAATCATGCTATAATATTTTTAATTGTGTTCAGCATTGTTATTAGCTAGTATCTGGGATGAAGGAGTAGATAATATGATTTTAAAAGACCGTACCAATGTAAAGTCATTTATATTTTATTTCTCAGATAGTGGTACGTTATTAAAATGTAATAGTTTTGTGAAGGTACAGTTTAAGGGGTATTTAAACAAATGTCTGCATTTTACTACTGTTATGCGTGTGTGTTTGTGTATCAGCAAAAATTGTTTTTTCCTATATGGTTTAATGCAAACTTTGTTCATTTCTGATGTCATGAGCACTTTGCATTATTAGTAATAAAGGTTATAACGGCAGCTTTCAGAGCCAGCAACATGACATCTTATAAACTTAAAATTGCATTGTGCAATTTTGATAATTTTTATTGCAAATGATTTGTGTAACATGCATGTACATGTAAGTGAATGACTTGTGTACTTTTAGTGAAACCTTGTCTGCTTTAAGCTCAGCGAAAGTGAAAAAAATCGTAATAGGGATGTTTACAAAGTCATATTTTATGCTAAAACTTGATTATCTGACAGTTACCCGGTATTTTTTATTTGTTTGTTTTACATGTTTCATAGATCATTGACAGAATATTTTTGCAAAATGTTGAGTCACACGCTATATTAGGGGTCATGTACACTTGATCAAATTTTGTCTAGCTTTGTTGAAACACGTTAATCTATTTTTCTACACAATTAATTTTCAGTTAACTCTATTATAGCATGCCAGTAGTCCCTCATATTCAATCATGCAGTAACAATAATATTTTTATTCTACACAATTAATTTTCAGTTAACTCTACTATTGCATGTCAATAAATCAGCAGCACCAATAACTATAACATAAAACCTTATGTACATAGTCCCTCATATTCAATCATGCAATAACATTAATATTTTTGTTCTGAAGTGTTTTATGTTGGTTGAGTTGCAGGAAAATATGTTTAACAACACAATTAATTTTTCCATCCACTTTAATGGTAATTTTCATAATACCTTGCCTGACGTTCAAATCATGATAATTATGTCTCTAGCCTGCAATTAATTGTTCGTGCTGATGTAGCCGATAAACTGTCTTTATAGTACATTGTAGGTCACCTGGTCAACCTTCCGCCAGCACATTGCAGGCTTCCTCCGTCACTAAAGAATCCCATCACTGTTTTGATAAAAAGACATTTTCAAACTCTGATGTTTGTCGTTTTAAGCAAAATGAGGCCCATTTTTAAGTGAAAGTGATCAATACGGCAACTCCAAAGTAAAAGGGAAAGAAAAAGAAAAAATGCGCATTAATGCACTGAACACCATTTTCGGCCGGCCGTATCATGACTTATAAATGGTCAATAAGGCCAAATTGCCCCACTCCCCCCTACATAAGCTTCTGCAGCTCAGTTTAGAACCTGTTATATACAGGATTCACACGACATTACGTTGTATCACTATAAGCCACACTGCCATGCCTATCTATATATTAATTCATTGTTAGGTATCTATTCAGTTCATGAATAAAGTATTATTCTACGCTGAATATCATCGTTTTACTGTTATATTTCCGAACATCCCTAAACTACTAAAAACAGAACGTCGCAGCAAGCGTTTATAAATGCAATATTGACGAACTTGAAAGTTTATGATACCAATTCATCTATGCCAAGAGGAAACAGGTAGATGTCATGCGAAAAACAAAATATAAATGCCTAGTGTTTGGGCCGATGAATCTGTTCAGAAGCTTCAATGAGGGATATAGGGGGGGGGGTCGCCAACAGTGTGCATTGGAGTCTGTTAAGTGCGAGCAGCTAGCATCGTCTTTTTTTTTTGGGTTGTTAATTTTTCTTGTTAAGTTCGAGCAGCGAGCATTGCCTGTTTGGCACCCATATAAAGGATGTATCTATTATGTATTATGTATTCCTCTCTATGTTTTCTGTAGTATCAGTTGAGCAATTAATATAATTGATATTACAGTGGGAAATGATTACTTTCATGATTATATCTGTGATAACACAAGTATGAACTTTAGCAAAGCGCGTGGTGTTGCCGAAGGTTATTTCTGTCAATCATACTAAAATATCCAATCAGGACAACAGCGTTCAAAGCTTGACCTAGATAAATATGTTTATTGCTGCCAAATTAGTTAGACACAATAGCTTTGTCTGCGTTTGTTTTACATAAATGTGATCAATAAAAACATATGATAATCCTGCTAGAGGTGAGCCATCTTGGTGATTTGTCTTTTGGGGATTGGTATTATATTTTATTTATTGAGTTACCGTCCTCGGGATCATCCCTTCCACATACACGTCTTCCTCCTGGGCAGCTCATGTTTCTCCATTGCAGGCTAATCGCTTCGTCTAAGGTGACACACAATCATAGAACTACTATCACCAGAGATACATGATATATCTTTTCCCCACACCGGTAGTCGACGATGACTCGAGCAATAGCGGATTTTCCACACAGCATCGTATACCTTCTCAACTAACGTCTGGTCTTTAACCATAGTCAATTTTTGTTATATTCCTTCACTTTAACAAGAGCGTAATAATTTCGTCATTAAACATTTTCCAATCGAGATAAGCATTTCAATGGGTACGTCTATTCTATGATGATGACTCATTCTGAATAGTTATTTCCGGGGAAGCTTACTTTTCGTCATGCTCTATAAAAGTATGTAATCTCAGAAAAAATGTCTTATAGATCAATGTAATTATTTTTCATCCGTTTCTTAACTACCCTTAACAGTTGTACATTACTCATTTTAATTTATAAATGCCGACTATTGCTCTTTATTCACAGTTTGCCTGTCCATTGCACCCAGTCCACCATCCACACCATCCATCAACACATAGCATCAGCAACTCTAATGAAAATAGCAATGCTTTCATGCTCTAATCTAAACAATCATATAAACGAAATGTACGAGTTCAACTTCCTTAGGGGCCGTCCATTAATTATGTCAACACAATAGGGGAGGGGGGAAGGGGTTTGAAGAAGTTTGACAATTGTTGACATGGGGGAGGGGGGGGGGAGTTCCAGATAAATTGACGTCAACAATGTTATTTTTACTTAAGTTTGGTACTGACTCCTTTGAAGAAAAGTTCTTTGTTTTTATTGAAGATTGTAGTCGGCTTTCTTTGATGAAAAGTGTATGCGTTATTGAAGTCACCGCTAAAGGCCAGCTTTAGAGAATTAATCTAACAAATGCCCGTTTCTTATTGCGGCGGCAACATCAAGTAACAGTTATAAAATCCACGTGCTGTCGCTTTGAGCGCGCGCTTGCTTTTCAATGTAATTTTATGTTTTGTCCCCGGACTAGACAGACTATAAATTTTAGGGGGTAAATTTTTTTTGACATAATTTTATTAGGTGGGTCACTGAAAGTTTGACAATTGTTGACAAGGGGGGGGGAGTAAAAAATTGCCTAAAAATTGTTGACATAATTAATGGACGTCCCCTTAAGTTAGACTATAAATTGCTGTACTTATTAGAAGCGCGTTGTGTATTTAAAGTGGGATATTGGAATCTGGTCATTTCAGTAAAGTGTTACAACTGAGCGGTCAAGTGATAAAACATGTGCAATGCTGGTTATCAAAAGTCGTTCTTGTAATTGAAATTTGTAGTTATAAATCACTGTGATCGTAACTGTTTTTCTTCCATCGTACGGCCAAACTTTGAACAGTTTATAGGGAATCGTAAATGTCAGCATTCCATTCTGCCAGAAAACCTCCGCAATCCTTCCTCGATTGAATAGCACGGGACAAATTACTGGACATCATTTATAGACATTTTAACCGAAACGAACTTTCCCGTTGTCAATTCCATCATTGTTCTATATTACACTTCTGCTGGTGTTCTTTATAAAGATTGATTTGATTGGCTGTTTCTGCCCCAGGTTCTGAACTACTTTTCAGGTTTGTCGTTCGGGGCGCTATGGTCAAATACATAAATGTCATGTGTAGCAATCAAAGGGTAAATATAGGAACGTATGCGAGATTATTTCCTTGGATCTGCCTGCTTTTGAAAAATGTCCTATAAAACGTGGAGGACAGACAATGACATTGACTGCTCGAGGGTATAATCTGTATGAAATATGGCAATGTTTAATACTCGTCCATGGAAGACTTTTGAACAAGTTGCGGAATGACTGGCCTGTGACATCCTATGATATATAATAAGCATGTCCACATTGAGTGATTGCTGGCACTGAACCTGCACACAGCGTCCCAAAGGAGTTTCTTGTGAATGAGGCCACAGACCACAAACTGTCATATGATAATGCTGCTGATGATGAAGATGTTAATGCAGTGGCGGATGCAGGATTTTCTTGAAGGGGGGACGTGCAAAAAAATGCATTTGAGGGCGAGCGCCGGTAGGGTGCGAAGCGAAAGTAGGGGGGGTCCGGTGGCATGCCCCCGGACATTTTTTGAATATTTGGTGCGTTTTCCTGCAATCTGGTGCATTCAGAGACTCTTTTTCCACGACACTGTGCTGCTTGTTATACAATTAAACATAAATTATTATTGTTAAGACTAATTAATTTAAAGAAAAATATCACAAATTTTATCCAGAGGGACTGAGGTCAGTATACATGCAGGGCTGCACATTCAGCTTTTAATTATTTGTAGATTTTACCTAAACCTTCAGTATAATTAGTTTGAATTCATATTTTTTACTCAGTATTGATATGGAGATTGCATCACGTTACCTTAGAATTACTAAAGAGGCGTGCATTATCATTGTACTGGTTAATAATACGAGACCCATTTTCTTTTCCAAAGCTTTAGTTCATGCTGAAACGTTGCCGGCGTTGGAATGCCACCTTGTCTGCCATAGAAAGATAATATGTCTCCTTCGTAATGTTCTGTTAATTTACTCAAGTGTAATTTACCTGATACCACAAAATCGTATGGTATGGTATACAGGTATGGTATTTTATATAAAATATTAAAGGTATATTTTTTATAATTTGTTAGAAGTACGTTTGCAATTTACTGTTCGGAATTAATTCTTGGGAAGGGGGGGGGCGTGCGCCTTCCACGCCCGCCCGTAAATCCGCCACTGTAATGGGAAGATTGATTTAGATGAGTCCACCTAACGAGCTGCTACTCAGTATGGCACGACGCAGGACCATTTAAAAACAAAGCTATGCATTCGGGTACCAAGTATTAGGGTCCGCAAAGCGTTTACAGGACATAAGTTTATGGCTCAAGTCCTTCTGAACATTTTTAAATATTTTATTTTAATTTATATCAATGATTGAATGTACATACATGTAACTATTTAAATGCAGCAAATATTGAAGCAAATAAAACTATTGCACCTGATGTATATTTATTCAATACGTGATTTGCCATCAACCATCTATCTTCTCCACCATGAAGATGAGCATGCACACCCACAATGAGCTGTATCAATTGCCTTGTGCTGCCACTAAAAACAATGTGTTCATGTATATTATGAAATAAATAATAAATACATATAATAAATAAGTTTGATATGTAAACCAAATGTTTCCTAGCTCAGGAAATGTACTACATTGGATCAGCTTCTTTCAACTGTAAACTAAACAGATGAGACGTCGGGAAGTCTTCACGTAATGGATTATGGGTTGTAGTTACCGTTGTTATTTCTTACAGTCTGACTACGAGTACACAAAGTTATGCCATCAAAAACACAGCTCGATTTTCAAATAAAAATTACTTTTTAAGTAGAAAAAAAATTGTGTCTTACTGTTGATCTCATAATGTATAAACAATCGAAGTTTCGCAATAACTTTGGGAAAAACAATTTCCTTCAAGAAACCTGAATAAAAGTGAAAACGGCGACATCACCTTATGTAGAACGTGGTATTTAGAATTTTTCAAATGCTGATTTTTTTATGAAAAATGTTTTAAAAACTTGGACGTAAAATCAACAGGTATCTCGCCAGATGTCGCTACACTCGCTTTACATGGGAAATCAACACTAAAGAAAACGGTGGTAATTTGCATATCAATTGAGAAGTACACCATCCGTGTAAAGAATCGTTTATCTAGCACTTGCGTAATATGAACTTTACTAAGGGACACTCCCAAAAAGTAGCGAGAAACATGCCGCTTTAAAGCAAATTATCCGATTATACCAAACAAGTTATAAATAATATTTTGAAACTTCATGAGGAGGAAAAAAATAGTCACAAACATATTTACACTTCGTAAACGTTACGGACAGGAAACTCCCATGTGGAATGCTTTGGCAACGTTTTACATGTCACATAAAAAACCTGTGATAATCATCACACAGTACTAGTGATTCTTCATATTTCGTATGTTTTGGCATTCTCCCTTGTGCATAAAGCTCTTCTAACTACCCTCCTTATGATTTTCGGTGACATCTGGCGAGATACTTGTTTTCTATGTTGATTTTATTTCCAAGTTTTTAAAACATTTTTCATAAAAAAATCTGTATTCGAAAAATTCAAAATACCACGTTCAACATTAGGTGGTGTCGCCGTTTTCACTTTTATTCAGATGCCTTGAAGGAAATTATGTTTTTCCCAAAGTTATTGCGAAATTTCGATTATTTATGCATTATGAGAACTACAGTAGCTATTTTCATTTAGACATCAAGTGATATAAGATTTATAAATTATTTTACGGTGTCATTATCTTTAAGCGACATTTAGTGAAATTCTATATTCTGGCCTAATGTTACAACAAAATGTTCATCTATTTTCCTCTTGAGAAATGCTAATGTAAACAAAAAGATAAATTCAGTCTTATCTATTTTAATTTCGACTTGAAGTAATTTTGGATTAATATAAGATTTATGTTATGTTAAATTATTACACGGTGTCCTGATCTTTGAACGACATTGATAAAAGTCCTATATTCTCTGACATAACGTTGCAACGAAATGATCGTCTAGTTACCTCACACATTGCAGGTCTTCCAACGTTTTCAATTGCTTCTTCAATTTCTTCATTATCGCAGCCCTCGCACGCGCATTCTTCACAAAGACTTGACCAACTGGTCCTGCGGTCTCGAGAGAGCAGAAAACCCTTCGCTTCCTGCTCGTCACGCTCTAGAAAAATATATAATATCAGAATGAAATGTCTTTTAGACCTATGTAATTATTAGTATTTCGATTCTTAGTAACTACTATTAACAGTTGTGCATTATAAATTGCTAATTAGCTATTACGTTATTTTATAATTTTATTTGATGCGATATCCTTCTCAATTTTGTAATAGATGACTATTATTCTATATTCTCTGCCGTCTCCACAAGTCTTACCTATGTTTAATAGATGACTATTATTCTATATTCTGTGCCGTCTCCACAAGTCTTACCTATGATGACTATTATTCTATATTTTCTGCCGTCTCCACAAGTCTTACCTATGATGACTATTATTGTATATTCTCTGCCGTCTCCACAAGTCTTACCTATGTTTCGTGTTCCGCCATCCGTATAAACAGTAGCACACTTTGCACACTCGTACACACCGTTTAGTACTCCGCTACACCCTTTCCAACCAAACGATTCAGCACATAGCATCAGCAACACTAATGGAAACACCAACACCTTCATGTTACAATCTAAAAAAT
>JAOXYB010038518.1:0-11623 GCA_028565635.1 Phoronis ovalis | reverse complement strand
TCTCTCCTTCTGATTAATGCATATTTGGTAAAGCTACTAAACTTGAGTTTCAGAGTCATGCTTGTATTCTGTAGATGATGTCAAACTTCTGTCCAATGTTTTCTGTAGAAGTTAAGAAAGGTGTATTTTCAGCACTAAAAGCAATTGTGGACAAAAGAGTGATGCAGTAAGTATAGTTTTATACATGTATATATATGAATAGGTAGTATACAATAGGACTCATTCTGATTGCAGTTTCCGGTTTCCTACATAATTATGCATTCTTTCAATGTAAAATAGTACCAAGAACTGTGAATAGGATGTTATTTATTACACTGTAAATTAAATTATTTCATTTGAAACCATCTGTAAAATTCAGAAATTTTATTGAAATTTTGTTGTAATTTTTTGAAGAAAATCTGATATTTTTTAATACATTGAAGGCTTATCTAGAGTTCGTCTCACATTGTCTTTGAAGATGCCCCTGGTGGACAAAATGTGTTTTCAAACAGCTAATTTACATAAGTACCCAGCAGGATTCCAAATGCTCTCGCAGGGTGAATACAGAACTTAGTAGTTACACCTTGTAATAGAGGATTCAAGGTATCAGGGGTTTAGTACTGAATAATTCAAACATGATGAAGTTCTGATTTAAAGAGGCAATAAGAAGTAAAAAGAAGGTAATAAATCATTAATTTGCAGGTCTTTGTCTCCATTGTTTGATAATCCAAAGCTTGACAAAGAGTTAAGAACCACAATCAGAGGTGCCTTTGCAGAGTTCTGCTCCACAGAAGGTAGGCAATATAAAAAAATTACATTTTCATTTACAAGAGAAATTAAAAAACACTTGTGGTACTCAATAAAAACTTCTTGAATAAAACTTCATTTCAGTGACAATTTAAACGTACATGGGATTAATTCTTTGTGCGGTTTTAGCTACGAAACGTTAAAACAGAGAAAAAGTGGCAAAAATTCTATCTGCAAGATATGATTGAGAAAAGAGCATAGTCAGAGAATCAGCATGTTACTTCTACTGCTAATAGTTTTCTTCTTGCATTAACAAACAGCTGACCGTATTTAATATCTTACAGTAAAAGACGAATCTCCAAGCAAAGAAGAGGAGACAAATCATGTGAATGATTCAATGGAGGTCGCAGAATTCAGTGAAGATGAAGAAGAATCACCCAATATTGGTAGGGATGTAATAATGACCGTGTGTATTTTCCAAAGTAGTATTTTGGTGAATATTTAAACTGTTGTGAGTTGCATAGTTGTTCAAAGTGAAACCAAATAAGAGTTGTATAACATGACCGGGTATATCTTACCAAGATGTGTTACAATGTACTTAAATAATGAGAGTGACATAATTTAACTGACCCATGCTTTCAAAACTAGTTTTTATTAGCTAATATCCATTTAATAACAATCATGCGACTTGTGTTGTAGATTGTTTACATGCATTATCATGTGCCTTGTATATTGTGAATTGTATTATATTAAAGTAGCCTTAAATATGTGCCCAAGTGCTGATTAAGCTTGATTTAAAATATGATTGGTTTGAAAACATAGGCCTGGAAAGTTATGTAGCCTCTGAGAACTGTGGAACCAAAACAGCAGATTCTTACTTGGAAAAATTGAATTAAATATAATACAATAGTGCCAAATGATGCCTTAATGACAGTCCAGTTAGATTATGAGACATAATTTTTTATTTTGTAGACAAAGTGAATAGTGACTTTATGTTTCAACCGATTAGGGAGCCAGTGCAACAAGTTGAAGAGTTGGATATTAAAGAATATTTGAGTCAGTTGGATGATGCTCTGAAGAGTTGTGTACTGCAGTTACAGAATGAACAGTACGTATAATTATGCAATTTATTAAACTGTAGATTATTGTTATTATTATTCAAGCACACCACGCTCAGCTTGATTTCATGACAAGATTGTTGCTGCTTTGAGCTGGAATGTGACATAGGTAACCAACCGTAGTTTGTTTATCTTACTACAATAGTCAGTTTTCAAATATCTTTCAACAGTTGCTGCACAGAATGAACTAGGATGTTTTCCTTACAGCATATTAAAATGGCTGAACTTGAATATTTGATATGTTGTGCAGTTTTAATGGCAAATTAATCATTTCAGAGAAAAAGCAGCACAATGTGAAATTGTGGATAAACTCATGCAAGCTGTTTTTCAACTAGATGACTTTGATCAAGACTTTGCTACTCCTCTAGCTGTCTGTTTATGTCAAATCTTATTGGAACATTTCAAAAATAAACTATTTCCTGAAGACAGAAATGAGGAGTAAGTAGTATTTCTGTATACAAATCTAATTATGCACATGTTTCATTAAAAGTAGAGAACCACTGGCTTTAAGCTTTTTGTAACTAACTTGGACATCAGACATGACTTTAAAGTCAGTGAGATATTTATAGGCTGCTGCCATCTTTGTTAAAGTCACATTGTTCTGTGCTTTTCATGTGAGACAATTGTGTGTGTTTGGTAACATATTGGAGGTCTAGTTACCTGTTGGTTGAATTTCTGAAAGTCGAAAAACCAATATAACATTTCATGCAGAAAATATTTGCTGAGTTGTATAAATATAATTCAGACATTGCTTTTAGTGCAGGCAGATACTCTCCAGCATAATGTTTGTCTGCAAATGACACATATCACAAAAATCCAACAGCAACACATGTGGGCTGTTCTGACTTTATCTGTACGTGAGAGGGAAGGCCCATTAAAAAACGAAATATGGAAAATCAGTTTGTGTATAATATATTAAAAAATATTAATATGATTGTAAGGTCCCTCTATAACGTGTTCCTTTCTCCGCCATGCACAATTAAAAATGAAAAGCCTCAGCACATATTGCATCTTTTATTGAATATGTATCATTTTGGTTTTACTATATTTTTAGGGCAGTAGAAGATTCAATAGGTTCACCAGTCTTTGTGTTATTTCGGTGAGTATCAATTCTCTTGTACTAAAGCATCTTTGTTTCAGTAAGTATCGAAGTCGCTGATAAGTGTATTTGACATTTTTTTTGGACATCATGTTAGAGAAAGAAAAGTGGCTTTTGAAAACTAGGTCAGTTAGACCTTCTTGAAAATGTCAAACTTCTACCTTGAAAATTTCTTTAAAATGTTGACAAAAAATGACAGGAACATAGGTTTGAAAAATAGCTCACTGAACCTTATTTGTCAGACTGTCTACTTTCCTTACATATTGGTATACAAAACATTCTTGACGAGGACATCACTGAGCTGAGTATGTGTAATATTTTGTGAATGTATTATATTAATTTCAGAAATGTTTCCCAAGTATCAGAAGAAGATCCGAGCAGACAACCATTGTTAATACTGCTTAGTGAAATGTCAAAAAGGCAACCAAGAATAGGATATTATATGTTATACTTCTTGAAAGTAGGGTAAGTGCAGATGGAGTGGAATAAATATACTCACTTTTTTGCTGATCTTTCATCACAAGTAAATAGTTAATTAGTTTTAATAGTTAGTGAGTTAATTTAGTTCTGGGTATAGTGCATGAAAATAGGTTCGAAACACCAGAATACAGGAGGCTTGAGACATTTTCAGGTGCCGCTGGTGGTAATTTTAATGAAACAACTCTAAACTCAAATTAATTAAATTTTTTTTGAGATACCTGTGCAGTTGCCTACAAGTAGTATTTATTTAATTGTTACTTCTTATTTTAGCAAAGTTATAGATGAGTCTATGACTTCATACAGAGATCTGTGCAAAGCCTCTGAAATCAAACTTGAAACATGCTTACTGAAAGATATGAAGTTATGTTTAGAAGATGATATCTCCTTGTTTACGTTTCTATTACCAGACGTTTATACCACAGTAAGTTTGTGCATATAGTACACAAAATTTAAGCTATAGCTATTTCAAACATTCAAGAAGCTAGAAAACATTTGTACATAAGTATGACAGTGTGACGATATATAAATGAAACATGTTTGAAGTGATGTCAACATTAATTTTTATTTCCATTTGAGTTGCAAGACAAACTTATTTTAATTTATACTACATTTTTTGTTTGTCAAATGCGCGCTTAACATTGTAAAATTTTGTTTATGAATTTCAGTTTCCAAATATAGCTATTGGAAATGTACAGCTTTTACTATTGATTGTGTCTTCCATTGATGGGCAGCAGCTACAAGAACTAGTGTGTCAAATTCTAGAAGGTCATCTCATCATGTTTAAAAAGGAATCTTTCCTTTCTGTTCTCAGTAAGTTATTGAGGGTCAAAATTTTGGTTTGTTTTTGAAAGCTTCTGGGGTGGGTTTCTCAAAGCTATCTTACGATGCGAGTCTGTCTCTCTTAAGTCTATCGTAAATCTAAACTTACTAAATTTAATCACAAAGGCATTGCAATCTTAAACTTAAGATACGATAAGTTTCAAGAAAACCTCTTAGACTTAAGATACGATAAGCTTCAAAAATCCTACCCCTGTTCTTCAAACTATTTTGGAAATACAAGCCAGTACATATGGAATAACTACATTTGATGATATTTGGATATAATCCAAAGTTTCAACTAGGTAAGCAATGAAGTAGTAGTAAGTACATTGAAATGTTTTCAAGGGATTACTGAATTGGTTGAAAACTAGCTACCTTTGGTGATGTGCACTCAATCATGTATTGTCATAGTTCAGATGGTTCACATGACCCAGTTTAGATTAAACAATTTGGATCAGGTTTGAAGAAAGACCAGTAAATGCCGGACTTTGTCAGAATTTGAGGCAGAAATGTCCAATAAAACGAACAGCATTTCCCCATCACTGCAGTATCACATGTATACACAAATCTATCAACAGCTATAAAGCATTTTGAAATCTCTCTCTATAGATGAAGAATTGTTTCAGTTTGATTGTTATACATAGTAATGCAATATGCCTTGTATCTTACCTTTCCAGATGCTAGTCTGGAGTGGGAAACGATAGAACAATATTTCTTATGGCAGTTAATCTCAGCTCACAATATACCAGTGGAGTATGTCATGCCTATACTTCCTAAACTAGAATTTTCAGGTAATGTGAATGAATACCAGCTTAAAAATGGAACTGGTTAACATGTTTTCTTTTAATGCAAGTTTATGTCGTGAAAGATTTATCTAAATTAATGCATCTGTTCAAATGTATGATCTTATAAACACAGATTGTTGTGGTTAAATCTTGCAGCAGGTTGTGTTCTAAAGTGATCTTGCAAAATTAAAGAAGTATCATTCAGTGGTTCTAAATGGAAAATGGATTGTAGTCTTACAACTATGAACCACTAGTGTTTTAAATACAATAAAAGTATGTTTTTGTAAGGTGGCTAAAAAGTACAAATATTAGAACAGGTGCCAGTGTGGTAAATATCAGGAATTGAACCCTGATGGAGATGGCCTGAATTAGTGACAGCTACAGGTTGTAGCTTCAAATTTCTTCCAATTACTCTGTAGCCTACTGGAATTAATGAAATATTTTTTCTCATTTTAGTTCACGCCGAAGCTCTTACAAGTCTGTTAATTTTATTAAAGCAGGACTCGCCTGCAGCAGACATATTACGACCTATTCTGTGTAGAAACTGTAAAAAGAATGATCTGTTTTGTGTTTCAATATTAAAATTCTGGGCTGAAGAGTATAGTGATAGATTAGCCGAATTACTTCATAGTCAATTAACTAGACAGAACTCCACGCCGAAAAGGAAACAAGGGTAAGATACTTGTACTGCACAAATAAAGAGCAACATTACAATTAGGAACTAAAGAATTATTGAAGTATAGGATTGCATAAAAGTGACAGAACTGTGGTTGGCCTTGCATTATCCAACCAAAGTTGACCATGTTGTCATGAGGTTGTATTGTCATTTGTATATTGTGAGGTATTCTTCAAAATAGGCAGCAAGCTATCTGCAATGAAAGGCGTGTCTGTTAACACTTCAGACGTACATGATATGCTACAACATGTACACAGTTGCAGCTAAAAATGCGTTTTACAGTTATTTTGGGAAAACCTGCTGTTTCATGTTGATGCATATTTTTTATTTATTTCTGCAGGAAACAACAACTGACAGCAAGCAAAAAAGAACATCCATCAGTAGAACAAATATTATCTCATCTAGACCACATGAGACAAGCATGTAAAAATATTTCATGTAAGTACTCAACTTGATGTTTCCGATCTGTTACCTTGTTGCCTATACTTTGTTGATGTCTGTGTAAAGTGCTTCAATGAAACATAGTTGAAATCTTATTTTTTTTGCCAAGCCATAATGACCAGGAAAGAAATTGCGCACAAATATACCAAGCAAACTGGCCACATGTACGAAATTAATCGAGATATCTACAATGTTATTCCTTAATAGACTTTGAGCTGATGTCAGACTTCAATCGGTCCCGATTCCTGCTAAAATGACATGTACAATGTACCATGATGTTATGTTGTATTTTGCAGTTTTAACTCACGAATTAATACAACAGGCTTTAATGCAAGCTCAGCAGTTATGTACAGAAGTGCAGAAAAATAGGTAAAATAAAGAGTTTGAGACTGAAGCAAAAATAACCTAGTAGTTGATACTAGTTTGCTATAAACTAGCTATCTTGTAGCTTTGAAAAAATTAAAGTATCCTTAAAATTCATTGACTTCATTATTTATCTGTTATAACATATAATAGTAGTACAACGCGAGCCTAATCAAGACTTGTAAATTGTGTGCCTTTTTCAATGCTAAGAACCTTGAGTGCTTAGCTTAGCCTTTGAAGTTTTATTAAATTTCCAGCTCTAATGTGATTTCAGAATGTTGTTAAATTGTTCAATAAAGTTCAGGCTAAAACTAAACCAGCCTTAATTTACATATGAAATTGTTAAAATTAAACTTTGTCTTTTGATGTTCATTCAATCTTGTTAATTACAAAGTGGACTAATATTTCATGTGCAGGTTTAGTGATTTATTAGCATTTGTGGAAGATTTTGAGGAAGTAAAAACTACACGTGTACTAAGAGGTCGCAGAAGTTCCCAAATGAGTCCTAAACAAACAAAATCGAAGCGACCTGTGGAGAGTAGTACTTCATCGGAATCATCAGAGGTAATAGTAGCACATGGAGGTGTCACTAAAAATTTGTTTTTCTTCAAAGAAATGATACATTTGTGAATGATTACTTAAAATTAGATGAAACAGTGACAAGTCGACCACACACATTATTCAACTGATGTGCAAGGTACCAGTAAATACATTTAGTCTTGTATTATGGCTGATGCATTTGTTTTACACATGATTACCTATTGGGCCTGTTCACTCCATGAACCATCAAACTCCCTACTGTATACAGGTAAACTATACCAAACAAACTACAATTTTGGTCACACCCTAGCAGGTACTTATTTTGTGGCTGAGTGAATCCAAATTCGTACTTATTTAAAGATTTGCTTGTTGCCCAATAGTATTAGGACTGGTTTTCATAACCCTTCCTTGTATGCAGGATGAAGAAATTGTAAAACCAAAAGCAAAGAAGAGGAAGAAAGCATCTGTCCAGGATGACAGCGACTGAGAAGTGGTATAGTACTTTCAGCTACTGAAAGATATTAAACAAACTAATCCAACAGCCAACTGTGATACATGCTACAATTCATAAAGACAGAACTCCATTTAAAAGCATCTGATCAACTAATAGTAAACCTTTGTGTGTGAGGAAGTCTTAATGTTTTACTGTGGAATTATGAACTAGCTTTGTCAGATATGTGCAGTGTCTGAAACAATTTCGGGCTTGAAAAGAGGCTCTGTAAGTTATACTTCATCTTTGTAGTAACTCCTTAATTAATATCAGATAAAACAAGCAAGTTGAAGAGAAAGAAACTTGCATATTATTTCTGGTATCCATGTCATGTACACTTAATTTGCAAACAAAATTGAAAGGTTTGTAAACATGAGGATATTATTCTAACATGATAAATTAAACAATTAACAAGAATCATGTAATGAATCATTTAAATATGCAATTTCAATTGAATGATTAAATACAAATTATTTTAACAGCATGAATCAACTTGTAGTTTTTCATACAAACTGGTAGTCTGCATGCATAATATATATTTATCCATCACTTCATGTATACTTGTGTTCCATGGGGATGTTGTTTCTTTCCTATGTCATGCAGCATAACAAGAGCCTGGGCTGGAATACATTAGAAATAAGATAAATATTAGTGTTTGTCCCACACATGAATTCAAACTTAATACAGAATGTGTCTTGTCAAGTCCTACTGATAAGAACCATACACGGTTGTTGTAAGCATTATGTCATGCATTATTACCCTAATTTGTATTTTTGCTTGTCTAGTTAAGAAATGTTATAACCCAGCAATCATTATGTCATGCATTGCTACCCTTTGTATTGTTGCTTGTCTAGTTAAGCAATTCCGGTTAAGTCCTGCATTAATTTTAAACTTTTTAATTTTAGAAGGCACAAGGTTGATATGTTTTTAAAAAAAACTGGTTCTGGGTTGATTCAAATACATAAACAGTGTTTACATATGGAAACTTTACCCGCCATATTTAGGATCCTTTCCCTTTCAGCTAAATTCTCCATCAAATGTTCCATAAGCATAAAGTAAGAGAATAATGTATCTCTAGGCCAGACTGTTTGTACTGGGTTATGAGATATAGCTTCCATGTTATCCATCACAACTTTTTGCCACACTAAAATGAAGAAATTATTGTAAGAAATGAAACCAATGGAAGTTTTTTATGAATTTTTTGATTTCCGAATGTTTGTTATGCTTTTTCTAAAAGTATTGCCTAGTATGCTACACATTTTTTAGAGCAGAACATTTGTTTATGACTACTTAGTAAATTAAACTACAATCTTTATGAAATATGCTATGTAAGAATATAAAGGCTTCAAAAACGTTGTTCAAAGTAGAATCCATTGTCAGTGCATGTTGGTATTATTGTAACAGAAATGGAGATGTTTGAGTTAATTTCTCCAAAAATAAGTTGATCTCTAGGATGAGATTCATAAAAAAAAAACAATTTACTTGTATTGCCTGTATATTTGCCACTCACTTCGACTTTCTAAAACATCAGTATCAAATTGATGATGGATTAAATGCTTCAGATTTTTCTGGCTCAAATGAGAAAATGTGGATGTGCGTCTACGAGCAATTCCTGCAAAACTGCCAGCAAGTTGAAGATCTGGATTTGCACCAGCTCCCAATGATGATCTACTTGGGGATGGTTCTTTTTCTTTCTGAATCGTTTCCTAAAAACGTATCATAAATCTTACAGTAGGTAATATTAAGACTAGCCTTTAAACTTGCTGGAGTCCTATGGGTGGTACTTCAGGTTTATCAAGTGAGGTAATCAAAGTGTTCATCCCAAATATGAGTGTATAACAAACCTGGATTTTGAGAGAGTAAACCATCTTATGGGATATGTTGTTGAAAATTGGACCACTTTTTAGGCATGACTCAGAAATGCACTAAAAACTTGAGCATTCCATTGTAAATAGTTAATTTTCCATAACTAGTTTACTATCCATAATCAATTACGCTTCTTGTTATGCTAACATTCAACAGTCCTTGAAACTACTTAAATCCAGCATTACCTGTGACAGGTGTACAAGATATTACCTGCTTCGTCAGTTCATCAGTAAGTAATCCAAGCCGTATGTTAGCTTGTTGTAATTCTTCCATTTCCTTGATTTCATGTACAAGATCATTTCGAATACTTTGAAAGTTATTCACTGAAAAAAAGGATAAAATATTTAGTGTGGTGTAGAGATTTGGTTAAAGATAAAGCAGGCAGTTCTTAATATCCATGAACATTTATTCAGTTACAAAATAAGTTTGGTAAAACAATTAAATATAAGATTTAGTGGAAGGTAGTGCCATACGATTATTTGTCCTTAGTAACATGCGTAAGTAAAGGTAATCAAATTTGATACACGCATTATTAAGATGCATGTTTTTTCAAATCCTTTTACTGCAATCTATTGTACAGACACAGTTTTTTGATTAGGAATACTTTTGATTTACTGTAACTAGACATAATTTCATTCACATGTTTCTGTGGTGCATAATTAGGATAAATTGTGAATTCAAAAAATAAACTAACTGATTCCCATAAAAAGGAAGTAACTTTTTTTGACTTCTATTAAAGCTATAAATTACAAATGCCTACAGTGTACATGCATAAAACTTACCCATAATACCAACAAAGATATTTCTGAAGATAAAGGAACCAATGCAAATCCATAGTACAATATAAATTCCGGAGGATGCTGGTTGGATAATCTTAGTGATATCCTTATATAATGCATGCCAATGGTCAAGTGTAAATAGCTGGAACAGTGTGGCTAATGCATTAAAGACAGTGCTGGAAAAAAATGACCACTATAATACAAACAAGGGATGGGAACTAGTTAGAATTTCAAAATATTATTTTTAGAAAATTATTTATTTCATAATAGCATCTATGGATATGAAGTATTCGGCAACGGCTTGAAGGCACTTACCTGAAACTATCCTTGTACTCCAAATCTTCCCTAGGTGATTCAGCATACTCATCAAAGAATATGACTCCGATGATAGCAAAAATATACATAAAGGTAAATAGCAACAAGGTAATAAAAACCATGGCCTACAATGCAAGTATTACGTGGTATATATTACTGCTTAATAAAAATACAAACTGTCTTATATTAAAAAAAAGTTTCTAGGTTCTGTTGATTATATTAATAATAACAACTCAGCTATTTGATTTTTTTTATTTGTGTGATGTAATTTTTCCCTGTCAAAAAGGAAAAAATTCTAACATATGTAAGAGTTGCACCATGTATCTGGGGATACAAGACTTCAATTGCTTTATGTTTAAATAATACTGATACAACTTTGACAGCATGTTCACTGTTTTCTATTACTCAATGCCCGGCTAAAAACCTAAACAAGGTGTTTGCACAAAATGTTATATGCCCTAGCTTGCCGTTCATTTTAAAGCCTGATGGCAGCTAAAATCAAACTTAACTTGCATTTGGGCACATATTAGGGGTCATCTTAAATAGTATATAAATTTTGGATTGCAAAAAAAGAACAAAGTCAAGGGTCGTGTGCTCAAGTGACTAACAATTATTACAAATACATATTATTGACTTCAAATGGTATCTCTGTCTATCAGAGTTTTCAAGATGGCCGTATTAGTACACAATTAATTTCCCCATCCACTCCAATAGTAATAAATGTTTTTGTAATGTCTTGCCTGAAGTGCCAAGCAAATTTTTTTTTCCAGGCACAAATCAAGAAAATTATGTTTTTAGCCTACAATTATTTTCATGCTGGCATGGCCAATAAATGTTTTCTCTATAGTAATACATTGCAAATCATTTTGGGAACCTTGCCCCAGCACTTTGCAGGCTTCCCCTCCACTAAAGTACTCTATCATTTTTTGATAAGAAAAGGCCTTTTCAAACTCTGATTTCTGTCAAAACACGGCCAACCTCAAAAAAGAAGAGAGGAAAAGGAGAAAACTTTGCAAATTATTATACTTTATTTTTTAGCACTATATTATGCTCCCGGGGGGGTACTCAGGTTATTTTTTGGTGGGGGTGTGCAGCCGAGTTGAAAATTTTGGATTTGGATTGTATA